>CANXYI010412258.1:0-10659 GCA_948208565.1 Hura crepitans | reverse complement strand
ATAAAGCATACTGCTATTATTTTAATTAGTTATTATGTTACTTTTGTAAGTTGTATGCCCTAGAGCACATGCGTAATAGAGATATTTAATGTACATTTAAACATTCATTCATAATAAAAGGCATTCTTTAATACATAAGTGCTTATGATTAATTCATTTGCTTGACATGGATCTTAAACTTTGTAATAAAGTTCCTAATATCATTTCACAATGTAGAGGAAATCACAAAGAGTTCATGTGACACCCCCTATTGGATTCCTTAAGAAATTTGATAGATGATGCATTTCCTACTAGGTTACCTATCCTTAAATTGCTCTAAGCCCAAACTCCTTAACACTTATAAACTGTTTTAAAACTTTATCAAATATTTCTAAACTCTTTAGCCAATCATTTAAACATTTTCATATGACAAACTTAGAAAACCCATTTAATAGACATTCCCATGTTACAGAAAATCGGGCAGTACAACGGCTACCCAAGTGACATTCCAAAATTATTTTTCACCTCTAAAAGCACTTCTATCACATTTTCATCAACCTAACATTTTCTCCTAGACCCTTCTGGTCCCCTCAGTAATCTCGTCACACATCAATAATATTTCACAATCACATAAGGCCTCAAGCCCACAGTTATCAAAAACTTTAAAGGCAAGCCATTGAAATAAACAACTATTTATATACATCTCCCCTATCCTTTTTATATATATATAGACATAAGTAGCCTCTAAGCATGCTAAACCCATAAACTATAGTTTTTACATCAAAGCTAACTAGCAAAACAAGAAAAAGACTTTTATGTACCCTTCAAAGTTTGTGTTGCTACAATGCATAATCTCTGAGGCTGGATTTCTTACCTTCGCAACTTACGTACCAAAACACTAGTATGTTGACTATAAAACTCAATGGTGAATCGAAAGCATTAAAAATATGTTATATGTAGGCACTTAAATACAATAACAAGCTATAAATGCAATGTAGAGATTAACTTCATGCAAGGCACTAATTCCAATTAATCAGTCTCAATTTCATTTAATTACAATAATGCAATTGTGATTATTTCAATTAAATTAATTATTCAATAATTTGCCATCAATCAAGTTTGCATATTAATTCAATTTCAATTTAATAGGCTCAACTAGATAGACTACACCTAAGACACTAGACTAAGAGGGAATTGAAAAGTTGTACAGTGGCCTATATTCTAGACCCTAACCGTTGCACCGGTTTGGTCTGAAAGTAACGATTAGTTCACTTGGACCTCTTAATACTAGATAGTAGATAGCATGGATTAGTCTATAGACCTCCTAATGTCTCAAACAAATCAATCAATAATCACATTATAGATAGCAAGGATTAGTCCATAAACCTCCTAATATCCAAAAATCTCAGCAAGAAACTTCAATGGATAGTAAGGATCAGTCTATAGACCTCCTAATATCTAGATAATCATCAACATCAAACACATCTAAAGGATACTAGGGATCAGTTCGTAGACCTCTAAATATCCAAAAAATCATCAGTAATTATCTAGGAGCTATTAATCCCTAAGTTGACCAATCAACCCATCTAGTGGGTGTGTAACTAATAGGCCATCGACCTTATTTTATGTCCATTTATTTACTGATCATTATATTATAATATTTAAAAGTGAAAAATAGAAAATTATAAATTTATTTTGACAGTGAAAATTTAACCTGGATAGTTACATGTCATTTTTGTCTTATCGGATAGTTACGAGTCAATTTTTCTTAGGCATTTTAAGTCACTTTCTCAAGCATAATTAAGTTTAGTCAAAGCCAATTATGTCCAAGGTCAAAGCAATTATGTCCAAGTTCAAAGCAATTTCAATGCTTAAGTCTATAAATCATTTTTCCAAGACAGTTATAATTCATATTTTTGTTTTGCGTACATAATTATAGGTCCATAACCTTAACTCACTAGGCATCTTTTCATGCCAATTCCCTTGCCATTGAAGGCCATTTATCATGCCATATTATCAATCTCAAATGCCATTAAAATTGGCTCTAATTGCCATTTCAAAGTGTCATACACATATATTTCAAATGCCATTCCAATTAAGCAAAATTAGGTCATTTTTACTTATGATTTCTAAGTCCATTTCCAAGCCCTTTTTGGTACCAATTTTTATGTAACACTTTCTATACTAACTTACCATTGCTTAAGCCATATTTCTATATATGTTATTACATACTTCATGCCATTATTACACATGCATTTCTACCTAGTTCATGCTAATATCACATTACTCATTTCATGCACAATATGCCATGCCATAACATGTATATCTTACTTAGCTTACCTCACATACCTCTCTGCCAAAGGTGATTAATGGACCAATGCATGCTTTTATCCATATTCAATCACACATACACATACATTAGCATTATTAAGGAATACATACACACACATACATATCACCTAACATATAAACTAAGCTTTGACATGCCTTATACATGCCTCGACCAAACCATGAAACTATGCTTACATGCTATGAAACTTATCACATACACATATCATACCACCATTAACATGTCATTTCCTATTTAATACCCTATGCATCCATGGAATACACATGATTACAACTTAAGGCACCTTAAGGAACCTTTTAGCCACTCAAAGTGACACCATTAAAGCTTCCTTTTTTCACCATTCACATATATAATTCATACATTTTCGTATCTACTGCACTAAAAACCATCACATTTCCACCTAAAATAGACTATACACCTACCATACACATACCTACACCTCTCGACCAAAGTGAGGCCATGACTTTCCCTACACTTCTTCCATTAAATCATCACATAATTCATACATATAACATAGAATTAACCTAAATATAAGCATAATACACTATTATACATACAGTAGCCTTAGTAACTACAAGTTCTATACATGTTTACATTCCAAATCACACATGAATTTCACAAAGCATGCCTCAAATACATTAAATTCACATACCTTTCTAAAAAGCAAGGCCTTTTCTACATTTTAAGATTGTGAATTGCCTTGTTGCACTCCTCCTTCCCTTTGGCCTATATATAAAAAACAATTCCTTAGAAAAATTATAAAAAATTCCTCAAGCCACCAAATTAAAATCTAAAGAAATAGGCTTCATGACAATGAAGAAATCACCTAGGAAATAAAATAAAAAGGGAGGAAACTCTTACACACATAAAGTTGGTTTCTAAGCTTCCTTTATGCACACTTAAGGACTCTTAGAATTTTCTTGGATTCTATGGATATCTATGGCCTTTAAACCCTTTAAGGACTATTTTCTACTTAGCTTATGGGATTTCTAGTGGCAATTAGAGGTTGATTTAGGCTTTGTAAGCCATAAAAATAGAGGAAGAAGAGAAGAGATAGAGTTAAGAAAGGAAGGAAGAAAAAAAAGAGAAAGTGGAGGTGGGTGAGGTGTTCATGACAAGTGGACATCTAGGTGGCATAGGGAAGTATTTATAGTTGCTGAGGTGGCTCAGGTGGTGACGTATATCACCCGAGCACCCTAAAAGTCCTCAATTTTGATAGAAACTTGGGGAATTTTTAAAATTCACTCGGACCTCTAAAAATTATTATGTTTATTTTAAAAACCCTTAATTAGACCTAATTAAAGGGTTATAAAATTTCATGGCCAAATTCCTTTGGTAATACAGTTAACTAACTGCCTTAGTTAACGTGTAAAACCCAAAATTTAGGAAAATTTAAAAATAACTTCAGATTTAAAAATTCCTTCACTAATGGACTTAGGGGAATTTTTGACCTTCAGGGTATGGTATTTTTAGGTATGTCTGGGCACATCTCGGGTGATTTCTGGTTGAAGTCCATATGAGCCTATAACTTATTAGATTACAGCCTAAAATGATTTATTGGTTCTACTAAATCTTTAAATTAAGTCATTTCATCATTTTCAAGCCCCCTAAAGTTTCATGACCAGTACACCCTAGCTCGGGCCTCATGAAGGTGACCCGACACTCCGAGCACACTTTCAAGCCTTAGAGGTACTATTCATGAAGCCTTAACTTATGGGCATCACAGTTCTTCCCCTCTTAAGAAATCTTATCCTTAAAATTACCCAGAGTAAACAAATATAGATATTGACTCTTCATTTTCTACTCGAGTTCCCATGTGGCTTTTTATGAATTATGGTGCTTTTAGAGAACTTTAGCTAGAGGAATGGTTTTATTTCTTAGCTACTTCATTTCTCGAGCTAGAATCTATATTGGTTCTTTATTACAACTCAAGTCTATTTGTACCTCAATGTCCTTCATTGGAACTATATGGGAAGGATCCGATCTGTACCTTCTAAGCATTGAAACATGAAATACATCATGTATCTATTGTAACTCAGGTGGAAAGGCTAGCTTATATGCTAGTGGTCCCACGCTATCAGTAATCTTAGATGGCTTAATAAATCTAGAACTCAACTTCCCCCTTTTCCCAAATCTAAGCACTTTTTTCCATAGGGATACTTTCAACAACACTCTATCACCAACTGTATACTCAATATCCCTCTAGTTCAGGTTAGCATAGGACTTTTGTTAGTCAGTTGTAGCTTTCAATCTTTCCCTGACAACCTTAATTATAACACCCTCTACTAGATTCTTAAAGAAACTAAATAAGTGATGCACTTTTCACTAGGTCACCCCTCCTTAAATTTCTCCCATATTCATTCATTTAACTCCAACTTATTTGGTACTATTTAATTCTATCTAACTCTAAATTTAGTTTTGTTTATTCTTATATTTCTCTTAGGTTCATGCCAATATAAAGCAATTATAGGTCAATTAGAATTTTTTAAAAAATTCTGCAGCATAACAGACCTGTAAAACACTTCTATTTCATATTCTCACACCTTCTAGTCCCCTAAGTATCAACCTAACATCTCAATTCTATCACACAGTAACATAGGCCTCAAGCCACAATCAAGGAAAAACACAAATTAGAGCCTCAAGCTCATATAACATTAACACATGCCATACATATTCAAAAGGATTAATAATTGGTTTATTCCAACACAGTCTGTACTCATATAATTACATTATGTGTCTCTTATATACATAACACCCATTTCCCACCTAAGTACATAGAGTGCAAAACTATACAAAATGTACATTATCCATCTTCTGATGAATAACCTTTGAACTTTGCTACACACTTTATAAGGCTACATCCTTGTTCTGGTTACCTGTGCACCAAAATAGGTACGTTGAGTATATAATATACTCATTGATGAATTCAAGCATTTAAAATATGTCTAACAATTTATTCATGCATATGTAATCATATTATTAACTTATTCCAATTTTAGGTAAAACCCAGATTACTAACATGCAAAAATTACCAAATCGCCCCTATATTCCTATCAGTAAATTATCCAATTAATCATTTTAACTCATGTAAGTTATAGTTTTAAGATCATTATTAACAATTGCAAGCATAGTCTTTAATAATTAAGTCAACAAATATTGCTCCTATGAAATTACCAAAATGCCCCTATATCATATTCTAGTGTCACATGTGATCTATATTGTTTTTATTTAATTTATTTTAGTTGGCCCATCTAGAAAGACAACACTAACAAACACTTGACCTAGAGGGAATAAAATAGTGTAGTGATCCATATTCTGGACCTCGACCGCTGCACTGGCCTGATTAAGTTATAGCACCTAAGGTGCAGATAATGAAGTGTGGTCTGCCTAGCAGACTAGTCTATCCAACAGACTAGTACAGTGGCCCTCTAGGACATTCACCACAATACTAGCCTTATTTAAGAGGTTAGTTATAGGATAACTATGTTTGCCTAGCAGACTGGTCTGTCCAACAGACTAGTGCAGTGGCCCTTTGGGACCTATGCTGCTGTACTGACAAAATTTAATACTAGCAACAAGTGACAAAGGTAGAAAGTTGTTTATCCAATAGACTAGTACAGTGGCCCCAATGTAGACCTAGGCCACTATACTAGCCCTATCTAAAAGATAGACAGTGCAATAGCTACTAAAACCCCTAAGTTGATCGGTCAACCCATCCAGTAAGTGTTTAACTAAAGGCCCATTTAACCTCAATTTATGCCTATTTCTTTATTGATTAACTTTTTATAATATTCCTAAGTCAAAAATAGATAGTTATAAATTTTATCTTATAGTCAATTTTTAGCTCATATAGTTATGGGCCCTACCGAATAGTTTTGGGTCACTTTTATGGTAGTATTTTTAGGCATGGTCATAACCAATATTTAATTCATAAATTCCCTAGTTTTATTTCACCTAGAGTTACCATTTATTATCCTTTTACTATCTATATGGATTATAGGTTCAGGTAATGGTCATTTTAGAACAGTTATAGGTCCTTTCCTTACTTTGCGATAATCAGTTTAAGGCTTATTCCACCTCATTTTTCAATGCAGTTTTTATCATTCAGTTCACATGGTTCATAGGCATATTGCCAACCCACAATAGGCCATTATCAAGGCCACAAACTAGGCTTTTAAGCCATTTCATCCATTCACAACATTATAGTTCTTTAAGGTACACTTTTAGGTCTATGGCTATGTTATATTACATACTCACTTTAGGCTATCATTTAGGTCATCTTACTTAAGTTCATATTCAAGTATTATCATGTTTTTCACAGTCCATTTCTATGACTTATATTTGCTATGGTTATGCATAGCTTATATCTTAGCCAAAACTCATTTCACATTCATACACATAGTAGTGTAATTAATTACATGCCAAGCCATCATTTTACATATAGTTTAGGCCTAATTATACAACATACATGTATCACAATTTATTCAATATTCTAACTAAATCATGGCACCACATACACATACACTTGCAGCTAAAGCCTTAAAGACCACTTTTATCAATTAGTCATACTATGTACACACATATGCCCTATGCTAATGCTCTTAGGTACTTACCTTTTTCATGCTTATCTCCATTTTTTCAAGCCATATACACATAATTCCTCACATTTACATGCTCAAATTCATCACTAAGCCATTAAGCAACACACATACACACACTATAATTCAATTACTACTTCTCGGCCAATCCAAGTTCTGCTAAAATTCAATGTGTTCTCTCATTAAACTACTCATATACACGTACCTAAGCTATGGAAGAATGAAAGGCATGACTTAAATGACAAGAATTCACATACCTTTCAAGAGATAACACCTCAAGCCTTCACAAAGACTTAATTCCAGCCTACCATGATCACCTTCTCCACCTTTCTTTAAGTAACTTTGCTCCTCAATTCCCTTTAAAAACCATTCAAACATATACTCATGGATTTTAGGCTCCTCAAACATCCATTTATAGCCTAAAAATCACCAAGAAAATTAAGTAGAATGCATAAAACTCACCTAATTGCACTTGTTAGACTGTGATGGCTTAGAAAACTTTAAAGATTTTTAATTAATTCATGGATGCTCATTTTACTATGATTCCCTTTCCCTTAGCTCTCTAACACAAAGAATGAATTTAGGAAATAAGAATTTCTTAGAATAGAATAAAGCAGAGGAAGAAAATGCCTAATTTTCCTTTTGCTGGCATCAGTTCCAATAGCAAGGAGAGGAAGAATTTCCTCCTTTTATTTAGTGGAATTATACACTTGACATCCCCTTTTTACACTTGGCATGGTCTTTAGGCCAACTGCTTAGGTGTGGGTGGGTCCCACAGCCACCTAAACCATCTCGAAATAGCTCAATTTTTGGTAGAACTTTAAAAATTAAGCAAAATTCACACAGACCTCAAAAAGTTACACCATTTATTTTAAAATTAATATTTTAATCCCCTCTATATTCTCATAAATTTTTACAGCCAAATTCTATCAATAGGATAGTTTTCAAACTATCTCGATTTGGATGCCAACCTAAAAAATTATAAGAATTTGCAAATGACCTCAGAATTCAAAAATTCTTTCACCAATAGACTCAGTGGAATTTTTGAGCTTTAAGATCTGATATTTTCGAGTCCATCCAGGCATATCCCAAGTCATTCTTAGCCTCAAAAATTTTTATTTTATAGATGGGTAGCTTATAGTCCGAATGAATTATTAGTTTTAATAATTTTTAAAATTTTCCTTTTTTTATCCATTTAAAGCTCCTTAAAGTTTCATGACTAGTGTTATTGCCTCGATTTACATGCAAGTGACCTGGCACCTCGGGTACACTTCCTAGAACTAGTGGATCTATTCACAGAGCCTTGAAGCATAGGCATTACACTAATTTTCTCTTTTATATCTCTAATCATGTTAACTCTTAAAATCTTGTTTTCCCCAACTTCACTCCTGTAAAAAATAATTTTACATCTTCTACCATATAATGCCTCATAAGATGCCTTGCCCAAACTGGCTTGATAACTATTATTATATGCAAATTTAGCTAAGGACAAGTACTAGTCCTAGTTGCCTTTAAATTTGATGGCATAGCTATACAACATATCTTTTAACACTTGTATCACCTTTTTTAACTGTCCATCTTTTTTAGGGTAAAGGCTATATTGTAAGTTAGTCTGGTATTTATTGCCTGATGTAGTTTCCTCTAAAACCTGGAAGTGAAGCAAGGATCCCCATCTAAAATAATGGCCATGGGTACACCATAGAGTCTAACAATCTCATCAATGTACAATTTCACCAATCTTTCTAATGAGTAATTCTTTCTAACATGAATAAAGTGAGCTATTTTAGTCAGTCTATTAACAATCACCCACATAGCATCATAATTATTCCTAGTCATAGGCAATCCTATTACAAAGTCCATTATAACCTTCTCCTATTTCTATTCTGGTATTCCTATGGGATGTAGTAATCTATAAGGAACCTGATGCTTAGCTTTTACCTGCTAACATGTTAGACATCTAGCCATATATTTTACTATATTTCTTTTTATACCTAATTACCAGTATTGAGACTTTAAATCTAAGTACAACTTTGTAGTACCAAGGTGCATAAAATAAAGAGCTTTATGTGCCTCCTTCAGTATCTATAACCTCAGGTCATTTGTACTAGGTACACATAACCTGCCCTGATAATACAAACATCCATTTTCACTTAATTCAAATCCTATTGCCTTCCCCTCTCTAACTTTACCCATAATCTATCTCAATTGTTCATCTTTCACCTGAGCTTCCTTTATATATTGCCTAAAATCCACTTTAATTTGAAGTTTAGCTAGAATGGCATCTTCCCCTGTGTACTGCAGTTTAGCATTCATGGCTTTCAAAGTTACCATAAAATTTTTACTCAAAGCATTTGCTACCACATTAGCTTTTCCTAAGTGGTAATCTATCAAACAATCATAATCTTTAATTAGCTTTAACTACCTTTGTTATCTCAAGTTAAACTCCTTCTAAATAAGAAAATATTTTAGGCTCTTGTGGTATATGTAAATACAACACTTTTCACCATATAGATAATGCCTCTAAATTTTCAAAGCAAACACAATAGCAGCTCACTTTAAATCATGAGTAGGGTAGTTCCTCTCATGAGGTTTCAGTTGTCTCAAAGCATAGGATACCACTTTTCCATCCTATATTAATACACAACCTAATCTATTAAGTGAGGCAGCACTATACATAATAAAGTCCTTACCCTATTCAGGTTGAATCAGGATAGAGCTTTTGTCAACATCTTCTTTTGCTTATCAAAACTCCCTTAACATTTTGCATTACATTCAAACTTTACATTCTTTCTAATTAATTTGGTCATAGGAGCTACAATCATAGAAAATCTTTTCACAAATCTTTTGTAATACCCAGTTAAACCTAGAAAACTCCATATTTATGTCACATTCCTCAAAGGTTCCCATTCTGGTACTACTCTGACATTGCTGAGGTTTACTCTAATACCCTATGCTGACACCGCATGTCTTAGAAAAGCTACTTTATTTAGCTAGAATTCATATTTACTTAACTTGGCATATAACCGCTTCTCCCTTAAAGTCTGTAACATAACTCTGAAATGTTGTTTATGTTCTTTTCTGGTCTTAAAATACACTAGGATATCATTAATGAATACCACCACAAATTGATCTAGGTATGGTTAAAACACTCTATTCATTAGATCTATAAAGGCTACTGGGGCATTAGTGAGGCTAAATGCCATCACTAAGAACTCATAACGCCCATATTGAGTCCTAAAAGTAGTTTTAGGAACATCAGCTTCCTTAATTCTCAACTGGTGATACCCATATCACAAATTAATATTGGAAAATACACCTGCACCTCTCAACTAGTCAAGCAGATCATCTATTTTAGGTAGGGGATATTTATTCTTCATTGTCACTTTATTCAATTGTTTATAATTAATACACAATTGAAGTGACCCATTTTCTTTTTCACAAACAAAATAAGGGCTCCTCAAGGGGAAGTACTGGGTCTAATAAACCCCTTGTCTAATAGATCTTGCAACTGCACCTTCAATTCTTTCAACTAAGTAGGTGTAATTCTATAGGGGGTAATAGACATAGGAGTTGTACCAAGATACACCTTAATCTCAAAATCAAGCTCTCTCTTTAGAGGAAACCTTGGCAACTTATTAGGAAACACATTAGGAAATTCAGAAACTATTAGGATCCATTCAGGAATTAGGGTAGAAGTATTAGTGTCAATGACATGCGTTAGATAGGCTTCAC
>CANXYI010412194.1:0-10944 GCA_948208565.1 Hura crepitans | reverse complement strand
TTAAATGTAATAGGCCTACATAGCAATCACATTGCAATTGCAAACTTTTTAATGTCATGCAAGCTAGGGGAAGTTGTTAAGCTTGACTATATGGGTTTTATGGTTTATTCTGACAAGGCTTTATGGTTCGCACAAATGGGGGTCCCTTCTAAAAGATCTTTCCAATCACTAATAATAAAGATTGATTAGTTCACTATTTCATATACTTGAAGGCATAAGGCTAGTGAGTGATGGATATACTAGCAATCTTCCATTCTTGAATGAAAAATGGGTTCATGGTTTACAACATCATTTGAGGTAAAAAAGGACACAATTTATATAAGATAAAATGCATGGGACTAACAAATATTAGAAGGTATATTAGTTGCACACTTTTGGATTCAATTCTCAGTGCCCAATGAAGTCGCCATTCTAAATTTATTGTATTTTGTTGGGGATAAAAGCAGTTTATTTTTGTAGTCACCACCTAGCACTACGCAAGGACCATTTATCTTTTACCTAAAATAGGTTCAAAATCTTATCCTTTTAATGCCTTTATAATATATATTCCTTTATATTCTAACGTTCATCAATCTTGTATCATGCAAGCATTTTAGCATATATGTCACCTTTTTAATAGAAAAATAAATTACAAAATTAAAATATACAACAAGCTTAAGTATGTATTGAAATCCAAAAATTAGGTCATTTATTACTAGTTGCTTACCCTGACAATTAGCCATAATTCCATAGGAATTAGTAGGAATTGCCTAACTCCCATCTCTAGTAGATTGGCTTTTATTAAAATACATTTTTTCATGTGACTTGTATTAAAGAAAACTTAAAATAGTTTTATTTAGGGAAACACTAGTTAATTAAGTAAAAAACCATTTGATGTTAGGTTAGGTATTTATCATGTAAAACTAGTTATTATTTTACCTATTACAACCAAAAATAATCAAGAACATTAAAAGGGTACAAAACCAAAGGAGATAATACAAGACATATAATTAGTCTTGTCTTTGTATCATCAAGTTTGTGTAAACTCATTATGGCCTTCGATCTTTGTCTGTGCGGACCACTGCATGTAAGGGTTATTATGTCTATCCGGACATCTTGTTCTATGAAAATGGTTACTTCTTTACAACTAAATTAAAAGGTTAGTAATAACAAATAGCGGTCTATAATGACTTAACGAAAAGATTAAACTACAATAACTTATTTTGGATAAATGTCGATGAATCATGATGCATGTCTAATGGAATTATTACTAGGAAAGCAAAAGATTTATTTATCAGAAAGGACAAAAATGTCCATATACAAAGATTGAAGTTATAAATAATTATCCATATAGACTATGGTCCTCTCAAGAGGGAGTCTATGTAGACTGCGAAGCAATATGAATATACACAAGACATGATCATCAGTATGGACTACATTACTTATGAAAAAGAGTCCATACAGATTACTAACTATAAACAAATAAATACAAAATATATCTATCCGTATAGACTATGATCCTTATGAAGGGAGTTCATATAGACCATATATCAGTGTTACCATGCCAATGATGTTCATACTATAATCATGTGATATAACAATATATAGACACATCAAACATGGAAAATATAATACATCAGATGTAAGATGTTATTAAAACATTATTGAATGATAGTTCACACAAACATTTGATTACACATATATCAGTATATATAGTCTATGTGGATGTAAATATGCCTCAACATAGGTCCATATGATTAGAATTAAAATAAAAGAATAATCACAACTTGGCAATAATCAATTATACAAAATAAAATAGTTTAAAATAATGTCCTACTCCTATGATCAACGTGGGGATTTCATGGAATCACCTCAGTTGTGATCAATCATTGGAAATCATAAGTCTATATGAACATTTTGAGTATATGAAGATAATTATAGTAGGAAACCTTAGATTTTACCTTGTGAATGGACTTCATGAAATAATACAAGAGGTTAGATTTTGGAAAGAATTATGATTTTGTTGTGGGCTAAAGGACTAAAAGATCGATCCAACTTTGGAGTTCTCTCCTAGACTGTTAAAATAATGGGATAAAAGCCCACTGATTACCTTTTTATTTGGCTTCTTAGTAAAAAGCATATTTATAGGCTTGGTGGGTGACTCTCTTGTCTAAAAAAGGTAGAGTCCTCATAGGATTAAGAGATATAGTCCAAATAGGAAGTTCACACTTCTAAAAACTTATCATCGATATGTTCACATGGATTTTCAGATTTAAGTTCTTTCAAACTTAGTTTTTTAGGTCTACCCTAGTAGTTCATGGGCTTCGAGCCTAATTTTAGGCATGGTCCACTATAGTCTACGCAGACATGGGCTTTTGCTTGTCCGTGCAGATCTTAGGCCTTAGGCCTACTATTTTAGTCTATATCTTGGTCATTTGGTATAGAGCATATGGCTTAAGTCCAAGTAGACTAGCACTAGGTGAGTCTATATGGACTAGATTACTAAATTGTTGCCTTATTGCTTGAGCCTATCTTAGGTTATCATCATAGTCCCAAAAAGTAAGGTGTTTACAAATACCTTACAAATCGAAGGAAACTCTTAATCTTTGTATTTTTCTTAAGTGGCTTCTATCTATCATTGTCTCTATCTTACTTAGACCAACACAAATCCCTTTTATAGATGCTATGTGCCAAAGAAAAGACACTTTACTGAGCTAGAATTCACACTTACTAAGCCAAGCTTATAGCTTTATTCTCTTAGAATGTATAACACTATTTTCAAATGTGGTTTACACTCTTCCTTGTTTTTTGAGTATGCCAAAATTTCATCAATAAAGATTACCACAAACTTATCAAAATGAGGCCTAAATACTATTCATTAAGTCTATAAAAGCTACAGGTGTATGGGTAAGCCCAAATGACATTACCAGGAACTCATAGTGACCATATCTCATTTTAAATGCAGTTTTTGCCATATCTCATTCCTTTCACTCTTAACTAGTAGTACCAAGATCTTACATCAATCTTTGCAAATACTCCAACTCCTTCAATTTGATCAAACAAGTCATCTATCCATGGTAGAGGATACTTGTTCTTATTGGTCACTTTATTCAACTATCAGTAATCCACACATAACCAAAGTGAACCATCTTTCTTATTAAAAAATAGGACAAGTGCTCCCTTTGGTGAAACACTTTATCTTATGAAATCCTTGTTTAGCAACTCCTTTAACTCGATGCCATCAGGTATAGACTTATCAATACCAAACTAGTGCTAGGTAAAACTTTAATGCTGAATTCATGTTCCTTTTCTGGAGGCAAACCCGATAACTTTTTTAGAGTAACTTATGCATACTTAGACACCACTATTATACTACTATCATTTGGCTATCATGTCCTAGTGTCATTTAAAGGGGTAAGATAAGCATAACAACCTTTTTTTTACATCTGCCTAGCTGTAACAACTAATACTACATTAGATAAAAAGTCTATCCTTTTTTCCACAACTATGATTTAAGCCCCATCATCATCCTAGAGACTCAACCTCTTTTATTTGCAATTTATAATTACTTGATACTTAGATAGCCAATTAATGCCCAATATCAAGTCAAATTCTTTAAAAGTACTTCTATTTTGTCAGCTATGAAATGGTGATGTTGTATCCTTAAAGGACACTCTTTATAAACTTTATCAACTACCATATGCTAGGCTATAGTGTTACTAAACTTGATCTCTTGGTTAAGAGGTTCTAAAACTAAACCTTGCTCTCATACCTGTGGTGTGCAAACATAAAAATGTTTAGACCTTTGATTAATCAAAGCCAAAATAATTGAATCAGAGTGAAGAAAAGTACCAGCAATGATGTCTAGCTCATCAGCTTCCTTCTATTCTCTAATGGGATATTATTGAGCAGGGGCTCTATAATCAGCTCTAGGCTTTAATATGTCCCTCTGAGCTCCCTATGTTCTCCTTCTTTGATCTCTCTACTTACCACTTGTAGATATAGGTGCATATCTCTATCTAACACTAAGTTCCTTCGGACAATCTCTGCAAAAATGATTTAGTGAACCACACCTATAATAGACACCTATCTTTTTCCCCCAACACTCCCCCTTATGTCACTTATGACAAGTTAGACACTAGGGCATTTGACATCCTTTAACTGTAGACCCTGGTGTACTGGCAGCCTATGATTATTATTATCCAATCATAGTCTTATTTCCCTGTACTAACTTCTAGGTTTGGCTTTATCTGTAAGTCTGCTATGAAGCCTGCAATTGATAGCCCTTGAATTTCTTGCCTAACTATAGAGCTACACTAAATTATCCATATCCTAAAGATCTTTTCGTTTGATAAAACTCTTTCTTCTGACATACTAAAACTTGTTGGGGGAAGTCTCTAATCATCATAGGAACTATTGGAGACTTGATATCTAAATGCAAGCCCTTCTCAAAACCTCTTGAACTTATCAACATCAATGGCTATAGTCTCTTTAGCATTCTATTGAGCATGGTAAACTCCTTCTTATATTCCCTAATAGACTTATCTTCTTTCTTAAGGTTCATGAATTGCTATCTTCTATCATCTAGATAGTCTTTTATGATGTACTTCTGATGAAATTATGACAAAAAGAAGTCCCATGTAATCTCCTCCTCGGCCTTAACTCAATCAAATCTTCCCACAACTTTGATGCCTCTTCCAACAAAAGTGATGTGGCATATATCACTTTCTCCTATAGGGTGCACCTAATTTGCTTCATGAACTTTTCTATATGGTCCAGCCAGAACTCGACAATTCTAGGCTTTATCTTGCCTTCTCCCTTGAAATCCTTAGCTTTCATCTTTTTAACTCTCTCTATATAAGTCATTCAAAGAGCTAAGGGAAACTCTTGTTGCTATGTTAGTGGTGCAACAACCGTTGTAACTTGTCCCAATAGGTTTATCATCTCCTGTAGAAATACTAGTAGAGCTTATCCTACTGACAATACATATCTTACAACACTACCTAAAATAGATACAACTTTTGTAGCCTTTAAAGCTATGGTTATCAGAGTATTACTCTTGACATCCTTCTCGCTATAACGTGCTAGAGCACTCATCTCATCTATAGGTAAGAGAACAAGTCATAAGCCTCGATATAATAATTATGTGATGTACACTCTAGACTCTAAAACACTCATATATCAACTAAAAATGCCAAATTCAGAGCTCTAATGCCACCAAATGTGACACCCCTTACTCGGTTCAATTATTAGTTGGTCATTGAGCATAACCAATAAGTGAGCAAACAATTGCATTATCTAAATTCAAGAACTCTTATCCATAGTTATTATATTTGAAAACACATTTCTACCATATGCATAAAGTTATAAAAATATAGGTTACCAAAAAATTTTCTAGAATATAGTTACAATTCACTTCTAGGAATCCTCCTATAAAAAATTCGATGGCATAACAATTGTACTAGGACACTGTCATAAAATGAATAGTAACATGGACAATAAAATAACACATCTGTAATCATTTTCAATCACTTCCTAACTTTTATAATCCTCTAATAACTCAAACAGCACAAAACAACCCAATCATGTCAATCTTATCCTTAAGAAGAGATATCATTCATCATAACAATTTAAAATGAACTATAAACATTTTACAGACCAAAAAATTTCAAAAGGATTACATTAAACATAGTTTAGGCACATATCCCCTTATATACATCACATGACTGCTTAACTTATACATCACATACTTCTAAATACAAAAATACAAAATAATGCTAAAAGAAGCAGTCTTCTCTTGATAATCTTGAAGTTTTAAAGCCTTTGCTCAACCTATCCCTTTACCTTCATATTGTAAAACAAACGATGCATTAAGCAATAGCTTAGTGGTGTAATTAAATTAATTTATGCATATATGCCTTTATGTCAACATACAAATGTAAAAAAACATAAACAATCATAATTTCACATAATATACCTTAACAACTATAGCATCCTTTATTACCATTTATATAACATAAACATGCTTAATACTTATCACATATCATGCATTATGCATAAGGTCATGCAACAATGATAACAATATGCGTTTACTGATTCAATTACATTAACCTATTTTATTATGCCCATTGTAAAGTAAAACGATTATCCTACGGATAACGGGATTATGGTGTGCAGTGACCATCATTATAAACCTTATGATGGCTCACTAACATGAGTGTATAAGGCCCTCCTAAACCTTGCTAGCTACTACACAATCATGGGGTAAGTGTAGTGGCCATATTACACCTTAATGGAAACTACACCAACATGGATCTAAAGATCAAAGTATAAGTCAATAGGTCAGACATTTAGTGCACTAGTGGAAAAAACAATCAAAGCACTGAGATACCCCTGCGACTACTATAAAAGTCCCTAGTTGATCAATCAACCTATCCATACTAGGTTATTTCCCATATGGACTATTAATAGCTTTTTTATAGTTATGCCATCTTAATTTAATCTTATCATAGCTTTTAATTGTCATGGTTTAGTTATCAAATAACTAAATTGAGAAAATATGTCATAATTCACATTTTAGTGATCATGGATCTATATCATGCAATTAACCACATCTCATTGGCATATAACAACACACATGTATCACATAACAATAAGACTTTATTTATCATCTTATATACATTATGTGTTACTTTATGTCATGGAATTACCATATTCATTCATTTCATCACTTTTGCTTATTCAAGATGCATTATGCTCAATCTTATTACAAAATACTTCTTAGCATTACATAATAATGTAATACTTTTTATAAGCACATAATATGTCTCAAACATATTATTGTCATAATATATGACCTTAGCCATATATTATCTTATGCATACTTAATATGCATCATAATTATAATTACATTATGCTATAAATGCATTTCACACACTTGCCATATTTATTTTCATGAATTACCCTTGACAACCATAATTGCAAGATTACACATCTATAATATATGTTATTAAGCCATTTGGTTAAGGCATTATAAAATGCTCAGACATGCATTTATCTATCACATACATCTTATACCTCAAACTCAAGTATACATGCCATCTTATTTTCAATCATAGCTTTAATGCCTCAAATGTTCCAACATACACCATTAATTTTACACCATTGATCATTTAAGCATAAAGCTTTATGTCCTATAATTCATTATACATCAATCGAAAATAATTAATTTTATTTATACTTATGCACTAGAACACCAACATAAGCACACATCATCTCAAACATGCCTATTCTCTAGATAATCTTGAAGTTTTGAGGCCCTAGCTCAACTTGCCTCTTTACCTTTGCATCGTAAAACAAATATATGCTAAGCAATAACTAAGTGGTGTAATTAAATTAATTTGTGCATATATTCCTTTATGTCAACTTACAAATGTAAAAGAACATAAACAATCACAATTTCACATAATATGCTTTAATAGCCATAACTTTATTAACATTTACATAACATAAACAAGCTCAATACTCATCACATATCTTACATTATGCATAAAGTCATGCCATAATGACAACAACATGTGTTTAGTGATTAAATTACATTAACCTATTTTATTATGCCCATTATAAAGTAAAAGGATTATCATATGGATAATAAGATCATGGTGTGCAATGCCCCTTATTATGGACCTTATTGTTGTTGTACCAACATGTGTATGTTATGGCCCTCTTTGACCTCACCGGCTACTGCACTAGAATGGCATATGTGTAGTGGCCCTATCATACCTTAATGGTAGCTACACCCACATGGATTAAAAGATCAAAGTATAAGTTAATAGGTCAAACATTTAGTTTACCAATGGACCAAAGGCATCAAGGCACTGAGGTACCCCTATAACTACTATAAAACTCCCTAGTTGACCGATCAACTTATCTATACTAGGTTATTTCCCATATAGGCTATTAATAGTTTTTCCACAGTTATGCCATCTTAATTTAATCATAACATAGCTTTTAATTGCTATGGTTTAGTCATCAAATGACTAAATCAAGAAAATATGTCATAATTCTCTTATTGGAGATCATACATTTATATCATGCAATTAACCACATCTCATTGCCATATATTAACACACATGTATCGCATATTAATAATATTGCATTTATCATCTTATATACATTATATGTTTTATTATGTCATTGAATTGCCATATTCATTCATTTTATTGGTTATGCTTATTCAAGAAGCATTATGCCTAATCTCATTATAAAACACTTCCTTGCTTTACATAATAATGTAACACTTCTTATAAAGCACATAATATTTATCAAACATATTATTGTCATATTACAAAACCATTTGCCACATATTATCTTATGCATAATCAATATGCTTCATAATCATCATTGCATTATGCAATATACTTATTTCACACACTTGACATATTTGTTTTCATCCATTACACTTGGCAAATAAAATTGAAAGACTACACATCCATAATATATGTTATTAAGCCATTCAATTAAGGCATCCTAAATTGCTCATACATGTATTTAACCATTACATATATCTTATAACTCATACTTAAGCATACATGCAATCATTTTTTCATTCATAGCTTTAATGCCTCAAATAATCCAGCATACACCATTAATTTTACACCACAAATCATTTAGCTACCAACCTTTATGTCCTACAACTCTTCATACATCCACCATAAAAGATTAATTTTTCTCCCATTTATATACTAAAACACCAACATAAGCACACATCAACTCAAACATGCCTATTCTCTCAATAATCTTGAAGTTTTGAGGAATTTGCTCAACCTTTCTCTTTACCTTTGCATCGTAAAACAAATAATGTGCTAAGCTATAGATTAGTGGTGTAATCAAATTAATTTGTGCATATATTCCTTTATGTGGACATACAAATGTAAAAGAGCATAAACAATCACTATTTCACATAACAAGCCTTAATAGCCATAGCATCCTTTATTAACATTTACATAATATAAACATGCTCAATACTCATCAAATATCTTGCATTATGCATAAGGTCGTGCCACAATAACAATGACATTAGTCTAATGATTAAATTACATTAACTTATTTTATTATGCTTATTGCAATGTAAAATGATTATCCTATGGATAATGGGATCATGGTGTGTAGTGGCCCTTATTATGAACATTGTGGTTGTTGCACTAACATGAGTGTACAATGGCCCTTTGGGACCTTACCAGCTATTGTACTAGTATGGGGTATGTGTAGCGACCCTATTGGACCTTAACAGCAGCTGCACCCCCCTAGATACGAAGATCAAAGTATAAGTCAATAAGTTAGACATTTAGTGGACTAGTGGACCAAATACATCAAGGAACTAAAGAACCTTAGCAGTTACTGCAAAACACCCTAGTTGATCAATCAACATATCCAAACTAGGTTATTTCTCATATGGGCTATTGATAGTTTTTCCATAGTTATACCATCTTAATTTAATCCTAACTTAGATTCTAATTGTTATGGTTTAGTCATTAAATGACTAAAATTGGAAAATATGTCATAATTCCCATTTTAGTGATCATGTATTTATATCATGCAATTAATTGCATCTTATTGCCATATATCAACACACATGCATCACACATCAATAAGATTACATTTATCATCTTATATACATTATGTGTTTCATTATGTCATAAAATTATCATATTCATTCTTTTTATCACTTATGCTTATTCAAGATGCATTATGCTCAATCCCATTATAAAACTCTTCTTAGCATTACATAATAATGTAATACTTCTTATAAGCACATAATATTTCTCAAAAATATGATTGTCATATTACATGACCATTAGCTATATATTATCTTATACATAATCAATTTGCTTCATAATCACAATTGTATTCTACCACATGCATATTTCACACACTTGGCATATTTGATTTCATGTATTACCTTTGACAAGAATAATTGCAAGATTACATATCCATAATATTTGTTAGTAAGCCATTGGATTAAGGCATTATAAAATGCTCATACATACACTTATCCATCACATATATCTTTTACCTCACACTCAAGCATACATGTCAACATTTTTTCATTTATGGCATTAAAATAATCAAACATACACCATCAATTTTACACCATAGATCATTCAACCACTAAGCTTTATTTCCTAGAATTCATCATACATCCATCAAAAAGGATTAATTTCATTTCCACTAATGCACTAAAACACCAACATAAGCACATGTCATCTCTAACATGCCTATTCTCTCGATTATCTTTAAGTTCTAAGGCCCTTGCACAACCTATCTCTTTATCTTCGCATTGTAAAACAAATGATGCACTAAGTAAAAGCTTAGTGGTGTAATCAAATTAATTTGTGTATATATACCTTTATGTTAACATACAAATGTATAAGAACATAAACAATCCCAATTTCACATAATATGCCTTAATAGCCATAGCATCCTTTATTGACATTTACATAACAAAAACATGCTCAATACTCATCATGTATCATTGATTATACATAAGGTCATGGCACAATGACAATAGCATGTGTTTAGTGATTAAAATACATTAGCATATTTTATGATGCCTATTATAAATTAAAATGATTATCCTATGCATAATGGTATCATGGTGTGTAATGGCCCTTTTTATAGACCTTATGGCTACTGCACCAATATGAGTGTGCAGTGAACCTCTTGGACCTTGCTAGCTATTGCACCAGTATGAGGTAAGTGTAATGGCCCTATTAAACCTTAGCAGTAGCTCCACATGTCTCTAAAGATTAAAGTATAAGTCAATAGGACAAAATTTAGTGGATTAATAGAACAAATGCATTAAGGCACTGAGCTAACATATTAGCTACTATAAAACTCCCTAGTTGATTGATCAGGCTATCCATACTAGGTTATTTCTCATATGGGCTATTATTAATTTTTCCA
>CANXYI010412174.1:0-10665 GCA_948208565.1 Hura crepitans | reverse complement strand
TGCTATCGTGTAGTGTCTAGTAATAGTTGTTATTCATCTATGTGATAATTTGTTTTACTGCACATTTACTTTATTATCGTTCAATCATTTATAGCTTTTGCAACTTTTAAATTAAAAGTTCTAATTCCACTTGAGATTGGTTTTTCTGAGGTCATCTAGAGCTAAGGGTAATACAGTCGCAAAATAACCCGGTGAAGGGTAAATAAGGATGAAAAACTATAAGTTGAAATCAATGTCAAGGATGGGCTTGCCCTTTGCCCAGTCATCTCTACACTATAAGTTGAAAAGTATCAGTGGTCTCGGCCACCCTCACTATAAATAGCTTTTTTAGAACTTGTGCCAAGCTATAACTGTCGTAGATCTATATAAATCCCTCTCTGGCATACCAAAGCTACCCTAACCTAGATTCTATAGGGTTTATTTCAAGCTTTAGGTCTTAACTTTAATCTCGTAAGTTTTAGCTGTATTAAGAAATATACATAGTGCTTTTGTTCTTTTAATGCTGTTTACTTACATTTACTTAACTTGTTATATTTAATTCACTATTATTTTTATGACTAATAGCACTAAATTTGCTTATAACATAAGTTTTTATCTAAGATAATCTTTTATTTTGTAAAACTGACTTTTGCATTCTTATTAATGAATTTTTAATACATTTTCGATGCCCTACGACTTTATTTTCCTGGTATAATTTTGTTTGTTCTTTAATAATTGTTAGTAAGCTTTTTGCATACATAGCTGATTTAACTAAGGTATTCAAGATGTCATCTATAATCATATGAGGAGCCTTAGTCATTTATGCAGTTGATAATATATTTGATTTGCACCTGACATAACATGTTACTCATGTGCAAGTGCTTGTATGTAAGGACATAATCACTATTACACCTAAAGAATGCACTATAAGATGATCATGAACATGCTTTTTATGTGTAAGTTTTCAAGAATGCACACATACTCAATACAATACTATGAGTATATAAAATCTTGAGTTGATAAAACATATTTAACATTGTAAAAACTGTTTATTAAGTTTAATTATGATTACATAGCTTTAAGAGATTAATTCCATTAATAAGACCAGGAGATAAGGGAGTATATACTCTATATTCTTCCAGTTGCGCGTGTCTCAGCTCATGCCTTCTCCTTGTCCTTATCCTGAATTGGATTTGCCTCGCTTCTATCTCTAATTCCCATGAAATAAGATTCTTCTTTTAAACTTTATTCTCACATAACTAGCGTCATTTGGTAACAAATAAAGAAGTATAATTTCTCTACATTTTTAATATTATGTTTTTCTTAACTTCATTTCTTCTCCCCTTTTTTTCCTCATTGTCCCCATGCCCCCTTTTCTCGACTTCATTCGATTATATCCTAATAAGAATGAATTTCTCCATTGTTATAATTATTTGTCAATATTTTAATTTTAATAGCTTTTACTGTCACTAGCATTTCCTTATAAAATTGAACGGTTCCTTTCCCTTGCTTACTGTAGAATTCACATCTCCCAATAGCACCATCTATTGGCATCCACTGCCTATAATGTACCCATATTTTACACTGAATGCACTAATACTATGAGTCATAAAGTGCTACTACTTTAGGCACTTATGTAACTAGTTTTATTACTAGCAATTCCAATTGCAGCAACATTTGCTGTTGCTCATGTTTTGCTATCACCATCATTCTCTTCATAGAACTGAATGACTTTCTTTCCCCTACTTACCTAAAAAATTGCCTTTCACAGCAGCACTTACTACTAGTGTTTATTGCCCATAGAGTGCCATTAGCTTAAGCTGTAGAGTATTGATACGTTATATCATAGAGTCCTATTACTTTATGCCGTAAGGTACTAGTTTTTTAGGTCCCAAAGCAATGTTACTTGGGACTACAATGTTCCAGTATTGTAGGTATCTCTGCTAATGCTTCCTTACTATAATAATAATAACCCACATCAGCAGCTGTTATGGTGTTTACTGTCCGTGAGGTACTAGTACTTTATATGCTGCTATAACTGCTTATTTATCTACTAATCTGAAAGTACTGATACTCTATGCTGTAAAGTTTTGGCACTTCAAATTATAGAGTACCATTACTTTAGACCCCCCCTTTGCTCCATAGCAGCTAGTTTATCACAACAGTGCCACAATGCCTATTGTTTACAGCTAGCAGCTGTGGCTGTTGCACTCCTTTGCGCTAGCAGTAGGGCTGCCTACCACCATTAGCAGGGCCACCATACACTACAGTAGTAGTTATTAGTCCTCATAACTTGCTTTTTTTTTCTCCCTATAATATTACAACAGTTACTCCTAGAGTTCAGAATAGGGAAGGATGAACATGGCTTACCCCTTTAACTCTATCAACTGCTGCAATATTGATGAGTTTCTACTGCACTTCACCATTTCTCTTGTTACAATTGCTCAGTATCTTGTAGAATCAATAGCTTACTGCTCTTCAGAACAACCTAACGCCCTTTAAGCAGTAATAATTTACTGCACCTATAATAGCTATCCTCTGAAAATTTCCTTTTTTCTTTTTCTTTGCTACAATTTTTGCTTCTAATTCTTACTGTTTTTATTTTTCATTTGCTTTTTTTTTCTCCTTCCCTATTAGACTTAGGTCTTTCCTTCCTTTATTTTTTTCTTGTTGGCACTAACTAGCAAGCATGTTAACCAATATATTAAGTTGGTTTGAAAGAAATTGACCTTTCAATATGATTTTCTATTCTTGTTATATTTATATAATTATTATTCATCATTAATTATAGTCCTTGTCTCATACTGCTTGCACTTCTTATAAGGTCCTTGATTAAATTTAATTACTCCTCCTTAAATTTTATGAATTTAGTCCTTATTCTTAAATTCCTTATCAATCGCCATTAATTAAACATGCTAACCTATTTATTAATTACAAAAATGCTACGGGTGTTACAACTCTCCCCCACTTAAGCTATTTCATCCTTAAAATAGAGTTACATACCTAGAAGTAGTAAGTGAGGATATTGTTGTTGCATGGAAGCTTCAATCTCCCATGTTGCCTTTTCTATCTACTGATTCTTTCATAAAACCTTAATAAGTGGGATGGTTTCATTCTTTAGATGTCTGACTTCTTTGTCTAAAATTGCTATCGATTCTTTTTCCTATGCAAGATTAGGCTAAACTTTAACTTTTATTGTTTGAAGGATACAAGAGGGATCGGGTTGTATCTCTTCAACATGGAATACATTGTGGACTTTCTCTAGCTCGGGAGGTAGTGCTAGTTTATAGGCAACTAGGCCTACTTGTGACACTATCTTGAATGGCCCTACATGCCTCGGGGCTAATTTCCCTTTTTCCTAAATTTGAGTATCTTCTTTGAGAGACTTTAAGAAAAACTTTATCTCTTGGCTAGTATTCTATTTCTTTCTTTTTAGATTTGCATAGGACTTTTAAAGATTTGTTACAGTTTTCCACCGATCTCTAATGATTCTTTTTCTTTCGTTTCTTTTATCAATTTCGAGCTTTCTCTCAATTCAATCCAACACACTGGGGTCCGGTATTTCTCCCATACAACGCCTTATATGGAGCCATTTGTATACTTGTTTAATAATTGTTATTATAAGTGAACTTTACTAAGGGATATACCTTTCCCAATTTGCTGTAAAATCTAACACAAACCCTTTAAGCATATCCTTGAGTACTTGAATCACCCTTTCTGACTGTCCACTGATTTAGGGATGAAATGCTATACTAAACTGTAATCTAGTTCCCTGTCTAAAATGATGGACATGGGAACTTTAAGAAGCCTCATTATCTCTCTAATATACAATTCTGCCAACTTGTCTAAAGAGTAATCTGCTCTCACTAGTAGGAAGTGGGCCAATTTAGTCAACCGATCAACTATCACCCATACTGAATCCTTTTTCTCAGGTGTGATAGGCAATCCTACCACAAAATTCATAGTAACTTACTCCTAATTGCACTGTAGAATCTTAACGAGCTGTAATAATCCAAAAGGCAGTTAGTGTTTGATTTTTACTTACTGGCATACTAAGCATTTGTTGACATACTTCGTAATGTCTATTTTCCTTCTTGGCCACCAATAGTTGCCTTTTAGTCATTGTACATCTTAACTCCTCTTGGTTGCATGGCATAAGGACTATTATGTGCTTCCTACTATATCTATGCCTTTAACTCTTCATTTTTAGTACACACAATCAATTCTAATAATATAAACACCCATCCTTCTTATTAACTCAATATTCCCTATCTCTATTCCCTTGAACTTGTTTCATCTTAGCTTGTAACTAAGGATCGCTCATCTGAGCCTTTTGCACTTGTTCAAACAAAAAAGGCTTGACTCGGAGCTCTGCCAACACTCCCCCATCTTTCATCAAAGTGGGGTGACTCAAAGCGAGTAAAAACTTCCTACTTAATACGTCTGCTACAACATTGGCTTTACCTGGGTGGTAGTTAATTGTGCACCTATAATCTTTTAATAATTCCATCCACCTTCTTTGCCTTAAATTTAGTTTTTTTAAGTGAGCAGGTATTTGAGACTTTTCCCTACATAGATAGTGTCTCTAAAATTTTTGGGCAAAGACAATTACTACAAATTCTAAATCATGGGTAAGATAATTCTATTTATGAGCTTTTAGCTGTCTAGAGGAATAAACGATTATTTTCCTCCTACATTAATATACATCGCAATCCATTATGGGATACATCGCTGTGTATCACACAATCCTTACTTGAAACTGGCTGTGTAAGCACTGAGGCATCTATTAACATGGCTTTAGTCCGATTAAAACTATCTTGGCATCTATTTGTCCATTCAAACCTCACTCTTTTCTTGAGTAACCTCGTGAGAGGTACAGTTATTGTCAAAAAACCCTTGATAAATCTTTTATAATAGCCAGCTAACCCTAGAAAGCTTCTAACCTTTGTGACATTCTTCGAGGGCTTCCATTCAACTATTGCTTCAATCTTCCTTGAATCTATTCTAATCCCATCTACTGCCACCACATGTCTTAAGAATGTTATCTTTTTTTTAACCAAAAGTCATATTTGCTTAGCTTTGCATATAATTGCTTTTCTTTCAAGGTTTGCAACACTAATCTCAAATATCTGTTATGCTCCTCCTTAGACTTAGAATAAACTAGAATATTATCAATAAATACTACTACAAATTGATCAAGATAGTTATGAAAAATCTAGTTCATTAAGTCTATAAAGGCAACTGAAATATTGTTAACCTTAATAGCATCACTAAAACTCATAATGCCCATACCTTATTCTAAAAGTAATTTTCGATGCATCAACCTCTTTCACTTTCAGTTGACAGTACCCTAACTTTAAATCTATTTTGGAGAACACACTGGATCCCTTCAGCTGATCAAATAAATTATTGATTCTAAGCAGTGGGTATTTACTTTTAATGGTTACTTTGTTTAACTGATTATAATCAATGCAGAACTTTAAGGTCTCATCTTTATTTTTCATCAATGATACTAGGGCACCCTAAGAGGAAACACTGGGTCAGATGAAACCCTTATCCAGTAGTCCTTGTGACTGTTTCTTCAATTTTTTCAACTTTATAGGGGCTATTCTATAATGGGCTATAGATATAGGGGTAGTCCTTGGTATGACTTTAATCCTAAATTCTATTTCTTGTTTTGGTGGCAACCCTAGTATTTCTTTTAGGAATACCTCAAGAAAATCTCGTATTATAGATATATCTGCCTAGCCTTTTTCCCCAGTTTTAAGTTCCAATAGACATGCCCAATAGGCCTTACACCTTTATTTCACCCATTTCTTAGTAGTAGTTACTAAAATAATACCCAAACGTAACTAAGTTTTCTCTCTCTAAATCATGATCTCTTCTTTCTTACCACTTTTAAGGGTAATTTATTTCCATTTTCAATCTACTATTGCCTGATGCCATGATAACCAATCCATTCCTAAAATTACATTAAACTCTCAAAAGGGTAATTTAATAAAGTTACCTAGAAATTCTACTTCGTGTATCTGTATAGGACATTCCCTGATCATCTAATTTACCACAACATAGTCCCCTATAGGATTTGTAACTATCACATCAAAATCTAAGGCCTCAACCACTAATTGACTCTCCAGTATAGTAGGTACATAGATATAGGAATGAGTGGAACTAGGGCCCATTAATGCATAAACATCAATGGTAATAATGGTAAAAGTACCTCTGATGATGTCAAAAGTATCTGCTTTCTCTCTGGCTCTGATAGCATATACTTTTACCGATACCTTAACCTCAAGTCTATTTACTAATTCTGAGGGAACTATTTTGCTACTAGCTTTTGAGTCCCCTCTACCTCTACCTCTACCACGTGATGCCATAGGGGTTGTAACTTTACTTGGCACTCTTGCTCTTAACCTCCTTTGAGGGTAGTCTCTTAGAAAATGACTAAGTGAACCACACTTGAAACACCCTTCTACACCCTTCATATGCCTGAATGCCTTTTCTGACACTATGTACAAGTTAGAAAAGTCCTTTTTCCTACTCTTACTACACTGCCCACTGAGGTGGTAATCATACCTTCAGGTCTATTACTCGTACTCTATCCTATCTTTGGTGTTATGGGTCTACACTGACCCCCTACTTCTAGTATGGTACCTTTAAACTTCGTACCAATACTTTGAGATGACTGCCCTTACACTATACTCCATTTTTACCATCTAATATGATCTTCAACCTTCATTTATTCATAGCTTAAGGCAACTTTCACTAAGGCAGAGAAATCTTTAATAGGGTGAATAGCTAATAACCTTTATATCTTGTTGTGCAGTCCTTTTTTAGATCTTTTACATTTAAGCTCTTCAATAGGTATAAGTTCCTAAGCATAGTGACTGAGCTTTAAAAAATCTCTCTCATAGTTTACAACTAAGGACTTGCCTTACTTTAAATGCAAAAACTCTTTCTTCTTTTTATCCATGTAAAGATCACTAATGTACTTCTTTCTAAACTCTTGCAAAAAGAACTCCTAAGTCTTGTGCTCTACTGGTACTATATTTATGGTTGTATACCACCATTAGTGGGCTTATTCCTTCAAAAATGAGACTACACACACTAGAGTAACTTTTGGAGTAAATTATAACTATTCTAACACCCTCTTGATGGATTTTAACAAATATTCTGCTATTATGGTGTCCTTCGCTTTTCTCCCATGAAACACCTTTGCACCATACTTTCATAGCTTATTTACAGGAGGTCTCTATATAATTATTGGGACTAGAGGTGGTGGTAGAGGTGACACTAGTTAAGGTATGGCTTTCACCACTTATCTAAAAACTTTTCTAATATGCTAGTAGAGAGCCTCTTATCTTGCTGCTGGCTGTGGTTCTCTACTAAGGGTGGTATTAAAGAAGGAACATAGCTACCTTTTTTTCTTCTCTCTTAAACTATGCAAGGGCTTATGGTGTGTTTGAGGATATCCCTCTACAATGTTAAACAATTTTGGTTAGGCAAGCATAAGATCTAAACATAACTGTATTGTATAATTGTAATATACAGACAATAACAACCTAGAATCGTAAACCTACTCTGATACCACATTTGTAGCACCCCCAACTAGGACTCAGCTTAATCTTAAAAGAGAGTTACTGATAAAAAAGTTTAAACTTTAATCACCTAACTGAATTAAGGAAAAATGGCAAAACCTTATCCCTTATACAGGACACCAGCTTCACCTGCTAATGATATGTTACTAATAGATTATATCAACAATCCATTGGATACACTCAAATTCTAATAAAAACTTATGCACCTAGTAATGACTTAAGAATACAACTAAAATAATCTCCTATTAAGGGAGATATCTAATGCTTACCATACTCGATCTCAGTACCTATCAACTGATTAACACGGGGTTGTCTTCAGTTTCAACATGCACATGCTCATATCTAAACATGCATTTTATCCACATTCTATACATATCAAGTAAATGGGTGCTTTGCACCTTATATTCATATGCATAATTTAGGCTACACATTCCACATTCTTTAATTGTTATCTGTATATGCCATTTACACTATAAGAACTATAAACAAAAAGGAAACTATAGTTATATACAATAAAAGTTTTGATGCTTGGGACCTTGCTGCTTGTCTTTAGCACACTTAGTTAAACTGTACATCTATAGTGTATCTTTTATCTCTTCTAACTTGCGCGAGGTAAAATCACCATATTGAGAAAAATACCCAGTGATACTCTAGTATATCTATATCTCACAATTAAATATGAAAACTAAGTAACCAATTGCATTATTTTAAAATGACACGAGGTGTTATTAATGTAATGACTAAGATATAAGAATCAAATTCTATCAAAACATGCTTATTCTTCCTATAATAAGCTCGAGTGGTAGATAAGTGTGAATTTTACATGCTATACACTGAAATGCTTGTGTAATGTAACCATGATACTATGCATTTAACTATAATTGAATCCATGTTAACACGACATATGTTTATGGAGTAACATTATGACTATAACTTAACCATGCTATTGTGTAGTGTTTAGTAATAGCTATTATTCATCTATGTGATAATTAGTTTTATTTCACATTTACTTTATTATCATTAATCATTCATAGATTTTGTAACTATTAAATTAAAATTTCTAATTCCTCTTGAGATTGGTTCTTTTGAGGTCATCTAGAGCTAAGGGTAACATGCTCCTAAAATAACCTGACAGAAGGGTAAATGAGGCTGAAAAACTATAAGCTGAGAATCAGTGACAAGGATGGGCTCACTCTTTACCCTACCACCTCTGTACTGTAAGCTAAAAAGTATCAGTGGCCTTGACCAGTTTCACTGGAAATAACTCGTATGGCACTTGTGCTGAGCTGTAACTATTTTAGATTTATATAAATCTCTCTTTGGCATGCCAAAGCTACCCTAATATGGATTCTATAGGGTTTACCTTAGGCTCCAAGTCTTAACTTTAATCTTTAAAGTTTTAGTTGTTTTAAGAAATTTGCATAGTGCTTTTGTTCTTTTAGTGTTGTTTACTTACATTTACTTAACTTGTTATATTTAATTCACTATTATTTCTATGACTAATAGCATTAAATTTGCTCCTAACATAAGTTTTTATCTAAGATAATCTCTTATCTATGAGTCATAGCATGCTACTACTTTAGGCTTAAAGGCACTAGTACTTTAGCACTATTGTAACTAGTTTTTACTGCCAGCAATTCCAATTGTAGCTTACTGCCCATTTTATGCTATCACCATCATTCTCTTCACACAATTGAGTGGCTTTCTTTCCCTTACTTACTGCAGAAATTGCCTTTCATAGTAGCACAAGCTATAGGTGTCTACTACCCACAAAGTGCCATTACCTTAAGTCATAGAAATTGATACATTAGATCATAGAGTCACATTACTTTCCACCATAAAATGTCTATACTTTACTCTATAAGGTACTAGTATTTAGGTCCTAGTGTAATGTAACTTGGGGCTATAAAATACTAGTACTATAGGCACCTTTACTATTGCTTCCTTACTACAGTAACTGTAATCCATGATAACACCTATTGTGGTGTTTACTGTCTATGAGGTACTAGTACTTTGCATGTTGCTGTAGCTATTTGCTATTAATATCTACTACTCTCAAAGCATTGATACTCTACATCGCAAAGTTTTGGAACTTCAGATTAAAGAGTATCATAACCTTAGACCCCTTTTCACTCTATAGTAGCTGGTGTCTGTAGTGGTGCCACAGCACTTGCTGTTCACATCTAACAGCTGTGCTAGCACTAACGCTGCTTGCCACCATTAGCAAGGCCATCACATGCTACAGCAGCAGCTGTTGGTCCTCATAATTGGTTTTTTTCTCCCCATAATGTTACTTCAATTACTCTTACAATTCAGAATAGGGAAGGATGAACATGGCTGAACCCTTTAACTCTGTTAATTACTGCAACAATGATAAGTTTCTATTGTGTTTCATCACTTCTCTTACTGCAATTGCTCAATATCCTGTAGCATTAATAGTTACTGCTTTTTACAACAACCTAATGCCCTCTAAACAGCAATAATTTGTTATACCTATAATAATTACCCTTTGAAATTTTCCTTTCTTCTTTGTCCTCTTTGCTATAATTTTTGCTTCTAATTCCTGCTATTTTTGTTTTTATTTTTTTTCTTATTCTTTATTTGACTTAGGTCTTTTTATTTATTTATTTTTTACTTCTACCAAACTAGAAAGTATGTTAACTAACATATTAAGTCAGTTTTAAAGAAATTAACCTTGTAATACAATTTTTGTCCTATTATATTTATATAATTATTATTCATCATTAATTGCTATCCCTGTCTTATACCGCTTGCACTTCCTGTAAGGTCTTTGATTAAATTTAATTACTCCTAAAATTTTTATTATTTAATTCCTTATTCTCATTAATTGCTATCCCTATTTACTTTTATTTGTTCATTTTTTTTGTTTTCAAAGGATTTAATCAATCAATACAAATCCCTATGGGACCAACTCTGCTTACTTTATATACAAATTATTTTATTTTAAGTAGTAAGATTTTATTTTGGTGAATTTTATTTTGGTGACTTCAATACCCATCAATTTTCCCCAGTCATAACATTAACAAGATAAGATATTTTCAATAAATATGCACTAGTATATGTTATA
>CANXYI010412162.1:0-16517 GCA_948208565.1 Hura crepitans | reverse complement strand
TTTTTTATTTTATTATATTTATTTACAATAATATATATATATATATATATATATATATATATATATATATATATGAAACTATGTATTTAAACTAAACCTGTGACATACGTATATGTAAGTGAAATAAAAAAAATAAAGGATTTAGTTGAAAAAGATGAAAAGAAAAAACTGAATAAAAGAAGGAGGTGCTTTAAAGTTTGATCTTACTTCTTGAATTTTTTAATTATCATTTTTTGAAAAAATTGTTTCTCGAAAGTTACATTTTATTAAATTTTTTTTTGTATATTTATTCGAAATGCTAACCATAGTTAGTGATTTTACAGATTAATATGAATAAATTTTGCAAACTGTGCATTTGAAATATAAATGTAATATGCACATATATAAGTGAAATAAAAAAAATATGAAGAATTTAGTTGAAAAAGATAAAAAGAAAAAGTTGAATAGAAGAATGAGCTACTTTGAAGTTTGAACTTATTTTTTGAATTTTTTAATTATTATTTTTTGCAAAAATTGTTTATTGGAAGTTAGATTTTATTAAATTTTTTTATATATTTATTCGAAATTCTAATTCATAGTTAATGATTTTACAAGTAATATGAATAAATTTTGTTGGGAATTATAAATAATTTTCATATCAAAATTTATTGTATATGTCAAAATTACTCTTTTATCCCTATTGAAATTTTGTTGTTTTTAGTATGTTAGTTATTTCCCGCTCTCAACCCTAGATATAAAAATCCACTTTTCTCTCTCCTCACCCTACACTTCCTTTGCCGATACCCACCATCTCTCTTTTACTTTATCTTCTTCTTCAAGCTAAAATCTTCTATTTCTTTTCTTCTCCTTCAAGCCGAAATCTTCCATCTCTTTTCTTCTTCTCATCTTTTGATTCAAGTCAACATCTCTCATTGACAACATCCACCATTTCTCTTTTTCTTTTTTTCTCTTCCTTCAAGCCGAAATCCTGCATTTATTTTTAGCTCTTTCAAGCCAAAATCTTTCCATCTCTTTTCTTCTTTTTATTTTTTGATTCAAATCGACATCTCCATATGTTTCTTTCTTCTCTTTTCTTTTCTTTCTATTATTTTTTTCTTCCATTTGTTGCCTTAAATATACCAATTTCTCTTATCTTCTTCATTTTTCTTCTTTTTCCTTTTTTTCGAGAACTCTAAAGTTGTTTAACTTTTTTTTCTATTTCTTTTCTAATTGTTATCTTAACTATATTTTTTTCCTTAAACTGGATTTCCGTTATTCCGATCTTCCTCTAAATAATTTTAGATCTGGATTTTTTTCCTTGTTATATGATTTGGAATTTTCAACGTATATTTCCTGACATGTCTTAGAAGGACTACCTAATCTCATAAATTAGGGATGATATTTGTTGAATATTCAGTCCAATCTAAAGTAAAAGTTGAATCTAAAGTTAGATTTTAATGCTGCTTGTTTCTTCTTATTTGTTAGTTTTATTTTGCATGTGTATTTGTTAGAACCGACTTTGTATGTGTGGAGGTTTAAACTGATTTTGAAGCATTTCAACGCTATTTGAGTAGGTAAATTTCTTTTTTCTCTTTTTTTAATTGTTAAGTGACTAATTTTCGAGTTTCTATTTTTTTCTTTCTTTTATACGTAGCTAAGTGGCTAATTTTTGAATTTCTATTTTTTTGTTTTATTTTGCATATGGCTAATCTAAATCCATTTGGAAGCACTTTAATAACATCTTATTAGGTAAACTCTACTTCCTCTCTTTTTTTATTTTTTTAATTATTGGCTGACTGATTTCTATGTTTGCATTTTTTTTCCTTTCTTTTAATTCCCATATGAACCATTTTTTTTTTGTTAAACTCGATTTTTACCATATTGATTTTCTTTTAATAATTTTATATTCAATTTTTTTCCTTTTTTGATAGTTTTAAGCTTTGGAAGTAGCTTTTCCGATGCTTGAAAAATCTTGAATCAAAATGTTATGGAAATGTCCTCAAATTCGAGATGCTTGCATGGTTAGATGGTTGATTTTGGGGTTTTTGCTTTTTTCTTTGTTTTGAGCATAGCTGTTTTGAATCCATTTGGAAGAACTTCAACACTATTTCATTAGGTAATTTTTTTTCTCACTTTGTTTTTCCTATTTATTCCTTTGTGCTGTGATTAATTTGAGAATTGTGTGCCGGTAGAATTTACCTTAGGATATTTCCATATGAATTTTTGTGCTAAGTTTTGATTTGGTGATTTTTGGACTTTTGATTGTGTACATGTATTCAAAATGTTGGTGTGTGTATATAATGCTTTTTAGGTTCTATTTTTTTATTTGGTTCGATATATTTTAAACTTCTATTCTACCTTATTAAATTGTTTTTCAGAAACCAAATACAAATCCTATACTCGAGTATTTGCTCTCTCTTTTTTGGGTATATTGGTTCTTGATTAGAGCAAAAGAAAGAACTTAACATGGTTAATTTGCCTATTTATTCTAAAAGAAAGGTTGCTCGATGAACTCATCAAGAACTATAATAATCCGATTTGCAATTTAGTTAGGCTACATTCTAGATTTTTTATTTGTTCATAAGTCATGAGTAAGTTGAATTATGTAAGGTTGTTGCTTATTTGACTTGTTAATATCAAATTCGAATAATCAATATCTTTGATTTTCTTTATTTTTATACTTTCCTAATTAAAGCTTACTTTTTATTGTATTCATTCGGTGCTTATTTTGAGTTATATGAATATGATTTTTTGATACCTTGCTTCCTGATGAATTTGTTGATGCATTATTATTCAGATGTAATTTTAATTATTTTTGTTCCAATGGTTTCTTTGCATATCATAATTTTTTTCTAGTTTTTTTTGTAAGTATGCACAAATGAAATGTCTTTTTTTCTTTTGCCTAGCTAATTTTTAAATTTGCATTTTTTTTCCTTTCAATTCCTATCTAAACCATATTATTTTTGCTTAAACTCGATTTTCTTTGTAATAATTTCAAATTTGAAATTTTCGAATTTTTCATGGTTTTAAGCTTCAAAAATAGCGTTTTCAATAGTTGAAAAATCTCGAATCAAAATGCTTTGGAAATGTCCTCCAATTCGAAATGCTTGTGTGGCTGGATGACTGATTTTTAGGTTTGTCTTTGTTTTTTTTTTTTTTGTGTGGCTAGTTTGTCAATGCTATTTCATTAGTTAAATTTTTTTTCACTTTGTTTTTTTTTTTACTTTTTTGGAGTTTATTGGGTTTTTTTTATGTTTTTGGTTAAGAATTAAATATAGAATCAACATAGAGGGATTGGAAAGAAAGTGTTATTGTTATCTTTTTCTTTTTCTCTCGAAATTATGTTATTTTTTTTAATTTTTCCTTTTTTTGGGTTAGTATTCTTATATCAAATTATTGTTAGTTCTTCACATTCTTCCTCTTTTTTTTTCTTTTTGCTGATATTTTGATTATATTGTGTATTGTTGTTTTGTTTTTCTTATTCTTTTGTTATCTTATATTTTTTTTTTAGTCTTTTGGATTTTGCTACTTTTCTTAATATTTTTTATTGGGAATTAAATATTGAATTAGTATAAAGTAATCAGACAGAGGATGTTATTGCCGTTATTGTGGGTTGTTGTTGTTGCTGTCTTTTATTTTTTCTTGTAAATTCTAACTTTTTTAATCTTTTTCTAATTTGATTTTTCTCGGTACATCTTTTATATGAAGGTTTTGTTAACTCTTCACACTCTTGTCCTAATACCAATCGAGTTACCCATAATTTTGATGTAAAATGATGTTTTGTCCTTAATATTTTTTTTCTTTTTCTATGTTTTAATTTTTATTTTTCCACCAGTTTTTTTTGTGGCATGCTTTATTAGAACACTGATTATACTATTCAATAATTTCAGACGGTATTTTATCAACTTATTTGCATTTTTTATATAATTTGTTTTCTTATATTTTCTAAAAACTTTATTAGTAATATATTGCACAACATCCATTTATAAAGAATTTTTTATTTTGTTGATATATTTACCTATTATTGCAGTAAGTTAAGTATGATTTTTTTAGTCAATAATAAATGTTGTAATATTATACTTTCATAACATACTAGAGCTAGACTAATATATAATTAACCTAAATTATAAGCTACAGTATGTAATTTATTGTTCTATCAAATAGTAATAATTATGATTTAAAAATTCATATCCCTATAAAAATCTGAATCTAAGAGATAAATATAAATGCCACATTCATGTTCCTACAAAGATCTAGATACGAAAAATAAATATAAACACCACATTTATCAAAGGTAATTTCTAGTATTTATTTTATTTGTAAATATTTATAGAGATTTGTGTGCATGATTATGTTTCTACCTAAGCAAGTGCGGGCTATGAATTTAGAAAATGCTTATGGGCTGATTTAATGCTATGAATTTAGAAAAAATGAAGGTCAATAAGTAGATTGTTGGACTAATATGATAATCCAATATTGTTGCATAGGTTGGGAATTTGGCTGCACCTATCGTAGAATGAATAGTAGGTGGCTACATTATCTTCTTTAATGGATACAGAAAGGAAACACGGTATGCTTTTGTTTTTCTATATTATCTCATGTTTTTCCCATTTTTGTCATATTCCTCTATTCTTTTTTGAGTTGATGAACCATTGATATTTTTTTTCTTTTTCAAAAGTAGTAAAGCAAAAAACTTGTCTTATTAATTTTTTAGGCCAAAGCTTAGAATATGTTATTGTAAAGTTAGTTGAAAGTGGAAAAAAATATAGTTTTCAACCCTAATAAACTATTTCAATGCATGTAAGCTATTTAGCTATGTCCTTGAGTCTTTGTATGACATAGGAATTGTGTTTAAAATTACTGTTAGGAACAATCGATTTGATGTCAAAAAATTAAAATTATATTGCAAAAACTAAAGAAAAGATTTATAAAACAAACTACTTTTTTTGAACTATCAAGATATTGAGTTTTCATTTTTTTTATTAGGTCATGAGAAAAAGAAGGAATAAAGAAAATGAATATAAAACAAAAATCAAAAACACAATATGAGTCGAAGGTTAAAATTTAGACTGTATATTAGAGAATAGTATCTCCACTTAGGTATTCCAGTTACAATTTTGTTATTGGTTTCACCCGTTGATAGGAATTTATATATATATATATTGAATTTAGATAAAAAAAAAAAATAAATCAGTATAAGTGCAAAAGAAAAAATTGAACCGATAATTTTTCAATTTGATGTCGAAAAATTAAAATTATATTACAAAAACAAAAGAAAGGATTTATAAAAAAAAAAATTAAACTTTCAAAATATCGAGTTCTCATAATTTTTTTATTCGATCTTAAAGAAAGAAGGAATAAAGAAGCTGAACATGACATAAAAAAATAAAAAACACAATAGTCGGAGGTTAAATTTGAGACTGTATGTTAGAAGTATGAACATGCCAATTGAAACTATTAAATCATATATACAGCAATGCTCTAACAACATGGCAGACAAAAGAGCCAATGGAAAAGTAGAGATAAAAACAGAAGAAGACAAGAACATAAATCGAATGGAAAAATAAAGCAAAAGATCTGACCTTTACCTAAACTTGCAGCTCTTTCTCAAACAGAAAATGCTAACAACTAAGACTTTTATGTCACTCAAAACATCCAAAACAACAGCTTAAACACCACCTATCTAAATGCCTACACAAAACACCTCTAGCAACACCTGTCCACATACCTACACAAAACACCTCCAAAAACACCTATCTAAGTAAGTTCACTTGCCTCATCTTAAGTATAGCAGTTGTCCAACTCATGCATAAGGCCACCTCTTGTTTAAAGCATCCACAAACAAGCAACGTCTATCACAGTTCATACAATATCACTCCCAATGGTGCCATTCAAAGTTCCACATCAACATAGCTCTATTCATTCCCTCATGCTGACACCAACATGACTAAGAAGCTTCAATGTTCATAAGAGATTCAGCTTTAATGTATATATTAATAATTATTTATGCTTTTGTGTCAAGATCATGGTCTAATTTTGCACAAAGTCTATCTAACATTGGTTTAGTATAGCCAAACGCTACTTGAAAAATAAAAAAAAATTAGAGCTATATTATTTTACATCCCGTCATCATTTTTGCTTCTCTCCATTGGTTCATCAAGTAAACATGCATTCCAAACACACAAATTTTCTTGATATGCTACCATAACATCAGCCTTTTCCTCACCTTTGTTACACCTAAAAAAGAAAAAGAAAAACATCCAATTTGCCAAAATTTTTTAAGATGAGATCATCGTTGATGTAAAGTGGTAAAGTACAAATGACACTCATTTTACTTCAAATTTTACTTATAAAATTTTATATTTGTTCAAGTTTAACTCATCAATTGTTAGTTACACTTTTTTTACCCTTATTTTTTTTATATTTCAAAACTTTGTTGTGACTCATTTATGTTAATTAAAAAAATAATTTAATTAATTATAAGTATCTTTCAGATATTTAAAATTTTTTAATTATTATTTTAATTTGTGTGTTAAGATTAAAAAAACACTTCAAATAAAATAAAAGCTACTTTATTAGAATTTTGAGAGCATAAAAATAGGGTTATGGATTGCTTGTTATTGAGAGAACAATTAGAAAACAAGAAAAACTCATTTTTATGTGTGACTGAAAGCCTTGTTTTTAGAAATAAAAAAAAACATAAATTATGGCATTAGCACATTGTTACTTGGTGATTTTTGCATAATCATTTTGGAAACAAATTAGGGATTTATACATATATATACACAAAATAAAAATTTAAATTTCAAAGATACTTTAAATCTCCCTTTTTAAGTTTTGATTATAAAAAATACGTCAAATTAGTTTTCCTTCCTTTTTTCGTCTAAAATCTTTTTTTCTTAATATTCATCAAGACTTTATTTTCTGTTTCTGTTATCTCTTTTAAAAGTTTCCATTAACAAATAATTGTTTGTTTTTATATCTAACTATTTTAAATACCATTAACCAAATCTTTATATTTTAAATTGAAATGTAAATACTCTAAAACCTAAAAAATAAATCTTAACTCAATCAAACAAAAACATTTGTGATATAGTATGAATTGATTGGGAAAAAAAATACTCTTTTTCATGATGCAATTATATTTTAATTTTTTTATTTTTATTTGAATTGAATTGGATAGATTACTTTATAAAAGTTAAATGAAAGTATTAATGCATATAAGGTATATACTTAAATGTCTTGGTATACCTTATTATATCATTATGCATAAGAGTATAACATAGCATGCTAAAATGATATACTTTGTTATACTACTATGCAAAAGAATATGTTATTTGGTATAATAAAGTATACCAATTTGGTATACATTGTTATACCCTTATATAAAAAAGTGTGTAACTTGTTATATTATAGTATAGTAGAGTGGTATACTTTGTTATATCATTATGCAGAATAATATGTTATTTGATATTTTTTTAAATTTAAAATTTTTAAAATGAGTAAATTGGTATATTTTAGAAAAATTGATATCAGGATTTGGATACGAGTTTAGAATGGGGCATGAGTTTGGGAGAAAATAAGAGAAATGGATTTATAAATCTTTTAAAAAATTTTGGTGTATTTTGAAATTAAAAATTTTTTAAATTGTAAATTTAAAGTATAAAAATTTATTGATAAATTTTTTAAAAAATGAGATTAAAATTGATATATATCATATAATTTTTTTTGATAAATTATCAAGCAAACTGATATGAGCCTAGCTTTTTTCTTATAGGCAAGCCATAACCAGTATGCTATTGATATTCATTTTTTAAAAAAAAAATACATTTGAATTAATATTCTTATTAGTTTTTACTAGACTTGTCAAATAGGTCGGGTTATTTTTAGGTAATCTGTTTCTAGTCATTTTCAGCTCAAATCATTTTTGGGTTGGGATATGATTTTTGGGTCAAATTTATTTTTTATAAAATCAGATTGATTGATTTTTAAATTATCAAATTAAATTTTAATTTTACATTAATTTTTTAAATATCAATATATTTCAATTACTTTTAAATATTAATAACTCATAGAAATTTTAAAAAATAACTTATTATTTTAAAAATATTATTTTTAAAAAATTATTGACAATTATTATTATTATTAAAAACTGAAAATAGCAAAAAAAAATTATTGGCTCATAAGGCTACAATAAATATTTTGATGATAACCAAACCTTAATTATTTTTATATATCTATTTATGTATTAAATTGTTTTAGCTCTTATTTTTGCTCTAAATGAAAGATTTTAGAAAATTCAAGAGTGCATAGAAACAGAAAAATTCAATTTTAAAGTGAAGAATTTATTTGAAGAAATTTCAAGAAATTTGAAGACATTAAAAAACATTTTTGTAAAATTAAATTTGAGGAACACAAACTTAGTCATGCATAAAATGTTTCAAATTTTGCATTAAAAAGGTTTATATAAAAAGTTTAAGATAAAAATAATTTTATAGAAAAGTTGGTTAGAGACAGTCTAAAACTGACTCTAAATCAACTGTATGAATCAAGGCTTTCTGTTCAAGTCAGTTGTTCTAGATCGTGTTCTAGTCGGTTACTCTAAACAGTATTCTAATCAGCTATTCTAAACCGTGTTCTAGAATTTATTTTAGACAATAACAGATAAAATAACGGTAATATTTTAACAGTATTTTTCAGTCTCAAATGGCTAGTTTTTGTTCCCAATAGTCATAAATATTTCAAAACTATACATTTGGATTATTTTCACTTGGGAACAAAAGAGATAAATGTTAAAAAAATATTCATCTCTAGAGAGATCTTGCTCTAAACCTATTTCTATACTTCTATACATCCATGCTTCATTCATTACATACTCTATCCTCAATTTAATTATAATTGTTGCTATAATTTTCTTTGTAAGGAAAAACTTTCTTTGTAAAAGATTTTTTATCTTGGGTTTTAAGGGTGCTAGATCCTTGAAAAAATCTAAAAAATGTTTTTACAACTTTTTACTTTGAAGAAAAGTTATGGATAACTTTGTTTAAACTTGAAAGTGGCTTTGACTCTTGCCAAACAAAAGAGTTGAATGAAGAGAAAATCTCAAGTGTGTTATCTTGAGGAGTGGACGTAGGCGTAGATAGCCAAACCACTATAAAATCTTTATGCAAGATCTCCTTCTCTACTTTACTCTATTTGTATTTGCATTTTTGTTTCCACAACTTTATTTTCTAAATTAGCTTTTTAATAGAAATTTTTTTGGGTTAAAATTATTTCTTCTAAACCTTCAAGAAAAGTTTTAAAAATTCTGCATTTCTATACTTTATCTAGAAAACTGTTTTTCTGATCTATATAAATTTTTATTCTATCTAGAAAACTATTTTTTTCATCTATCTAAAAAACTATTTTCCAATCTATCTAAAAAAGCAATTAAAGTATAAATATTTTCTGTTTCATAAATAATTTATAAACACTCAATTCATCCCTCCCTCATCTTGAGTGCTTTAAGACCAACAATTGGTATCAGAGCAGGTCTCATTTTTTTTCAAAAAGACTTAACATCCTTGAGAGATCTTCTATTCTATGGCATCTTATTCTGGAACTAATTTTCCTATTTCTACTCCTTTTTATGAAGGTTAAAATGTGTATAGACCACCTATGTTCTATGGTTAAAATTTTTCTTTTGTGAAAGTTGTCATGAAAAACTTTATTGATACACAAGATATAGATTGTTGGGATATCATTGAAAATGGCTACTTTATTCCCACAAAGAAAGAAAATAATATTGATGTTTCAAAACTCAGAAAAGAGTTTACTAAAGTAAAAAAAATTTTAGCTCAAAAAAATGCTAAAGCTATGAACATTCTTTTTTATGCTCTACATGTAAATGAATTCAACTAAGATTCTGGTTGTGAAATAGGCAAAGAAATTTGGGATAAACTTGTTGCTACTTATGAAGGCACGAATCAAGTGAAAGATTCACGCCTCCATGTTCTAATGGGGGAATATGAATCCTTCAAAATAAAACCAGATAAGCATATTTCTGATATCATTGATAGGTTTCTAAAGATTATAAATGGTGCTATAGCTCTTGGTAGTCCCATTTTTGAAGAGAATTAGATTAAGAAACTTTTGAGGGGTCTCACCTCAAGGTGGGAAAACAAAGTCTCTATCTTACTTGATAAGGATGTGAGCACCTTGAAATTTGATTGTGTTTATGGGTCTCTATTATCCCATGAAATATTCATAAAGAGCCAAGATGCAGAAAAGCAAGCAGAAAACAAGTGATTCTTCCATATAAGATGCTGAACTTACTTTCATAACTAAAAAGTTTAAAAAGCTCTATAGAAAAGGTAAAAAGCCTTATGAAAATCACCTTCATAAACACTCACATCAGAGAAGCGAATCTCCTCATAAGTTTTCTAATGAGGTCATTTGCTATAAATGCAAGAAGCCTGCACATATAAAATCTAAGTGTCCAGATCTAAAGAAAAAGCATAGAAAGCACAAGAAGAGAGATATAGCTGCAATATGGAGTGATAGTGGCAACTCAACTGAAAGCTCAACTGATTCAGAAAAGGAATCAAAAAATATTGGTCTAATAGCAATGTCAGATCATAAAGTTCATAACAGTCTAGAGCAGAATATGAAATAGAAGAACTTAAGGTAAGTAGTTCTGACTCTGATTCTAATGACTATGATAATATTCTTGCATATTTTAAGGAAATTCATGATAGATATAGTAGTCTTAAAAAAAAGCATGCATCACTTGGAAAAGAACATAACACATTAAAAGTTGAGTTTGAAAAATTGAAAAAGTTGTGTGATGAAAAAGATAAAGATATTTGTATGCTAAAAGATAAACTTGAAGAACAATATGATAAAGGAAAAAAAATATTATTATTGATAAATATAGCACATCTAAATCTAACTATAGAAATACATCTAAAAGAGGGAATAGAAAATAGAAACATACTTCTAGAAAACATGCATCAGAACATTCATGTTTCTTCTAGTACTTTTTCTACTACGTGCTTCTATTGTTGCAAAAAAGGACATGTGTCCAAATTCTATCACAACAAGAAGAAAGACAATTCTGAAAAGTTAGTTAGGGTTGAGAAACTCTCACCCTATAACTCTAAAGGAAAGGAACAAATGCCTTCCACTGATCTAGAAGTAGAATTATCTTTTATTAGTCTAGAAGTGGCTAAGTATTTTAAAGCTACTAACAACAAAGGACCCAATAAAAATTAAAGACGTAAATTTGCTTGATCTATATGCATAAATGTCTAAAGGGCAGTGAATCTAACAAATAATACATAGATAAGCGGCTGATCTAGACACATAACTTAAGATAAGTCAAAGTTCCATAATAAATGAGAAAGGTGTATTTTTGGTGATAAAACAAGTCTAGAAGAAAACCAAAAGGAAGAGAATGAAAACCCAAAAGAAAAGGAAAGTCAAGCTAGTCTAGATCAACAATTAGACCAAGGTCCAAATCAAGACGTTAGAACATAACATCAATTAGAACAACCCATAGATCAACATCTAAATTGCCAATATCATTCTAAAAAAGATCTATTCATTGATCCTTCAACAAAGATGATAACTAGAAGAGCATTGAGAGAATATTGTGGTAAAGTATATCCTGTCTCTCAACTAGAGCCTCAAAATTGCTTTATAATTGGCATGAAATGGGTGTTTGGAAACAAACTAAATAAACAAGGTAATGTGATTAGAAACAAAGCTAAATTTGTGGCTCAAAGCTACAACAAAGAAAAAGACATAAATTTTAATGAAACATTTGCACTCGTTGCACGTTTAGAAGTTATTATAATTTTATGTGCATTTTCTTGTCTTAAAGATTTTAAGTTATTCAAATGGATAAAAAAATGCTTGTTTTAAATGGGTGTTTAGAAACAAACTAAATAAACAAGGTAATGTGATTAGAAACAAAGCTAGAGTTATGGCTCAAGGCTATAATAAAGAAAAAGGCGTAAATTTTGATGAAACATTTGCACTCGTTACACGTTTAAAAGTTATTATAATTTTGTGTGCATTTGCTTGTCTTAAAGATTTTAAGTTATTCAAATGGATAAAAAATGCTTGTTTTAAATGATTTTTTAAATGAGGAAGTGTATGTAGAATAACCTCTATTTTTGAAAGTTTTAAACATCCAGATCATGTTTGCAATCTCAACAAAGCCTTATATGATCTAAAGCATGATACGACATTTGATATTATATCTGGTGTTACTAACATATTTCTACGCAAGGAATTTGAACAACTTATGATAAAGGAATTTGAAATAAATATGAAGAGTAAACTCACTTTCTTTGCAAGCAATGCAAAGATAGAACTTTCATAAATCAAGTGAAGTATACCAAGGAGTTATTCAAGAAGCAAAATCATCAAGGTTAAAAATGAGCCCTATTAAAGGTTGAAAATGAGGTAACTCTATACTTGGATAATTTCTAGATATCATTTTCTATGTGCATGTTCTAATGTGATATGTTTAGAAATGCATATTAGAATTGCATCTAGATCAGTATGTTAGAATTGCATCTAGATCAGTATGTTAGAAATGCATATAAAAAGCATGTATAGAACTAGATGTTAGAATTGCATCTAGATTAATATGTTAGAAATGCATCTAGAACAACACGTTAGAAAAGCATCCAAATTAGAAATATTGTTATCTAGAGTATGTCTAGATTAATGTGTTCTAATACATATGATTTGGATAGATCAATATGTTTCTAATATGTCTAGAAACATGTCTAGAAATGATTGTACATTTGCTACGTACTTGTTTACATGATTTTATAACATGATTACTTTTTAGTAGCTCGATGAAAAGATGTCATGTTGATATTTCCAAAATTTACTTTTACAATTCTCAATGGTTGCTTTTTATTCTTTCAAATTTTGGTTTTTTAAAAGTGAACTTTTTATATTTTCAAAGTTGCTTTTTTTTTTTCAAAGCTTACTTTTTAAACTTCCAATGCCATCCTTTTTTCAAAGTTTATTTTTTTACTCTTTAAGATGTCTTTTAGACTTTTAAGACTACTTTTTTATTTTTTATTTTTTATTTTTTAGCTTTTTAACTTTCAATATTATTTTTTTAATCTTTCATAAATTTTTAAAATTTTCTTTCTATCATATTTTTTATTTTTTTGGTTCCTAATTTTTTTCTTCTTTTAATTAAAAAAAAAACTTCTCTTCAACAATTTTGAAAATCATTTTATTTTTATATTCTTTTTCTTCTTCTCTCCTTCTCTTACTTACTCTATCTGCTCTCACCTTTTCCTCATCTCTTTTCATATCTCTATCTAATTCTTTTTCTTTTCTCAAATAAGAAACCCATTCTCCAACTCCATCTCCATCTTCATCTTTATTTCTCACCTCCATCTATCTCTACCAAACATCCTCTCCTTTTTTGTTCTAAACCGCCCTCTCTATCTCTATCTTAAAACTCATTTTTTACTTTTTGTTCTATTATTCTTTTTTATGATGTTAAAGGGAGAGAAAAATAGTATAAGAAAAATAATTCTACTAGTTCATCTATTTTTCTGATCTATCAAAAAAATAGTATAAGAAAAATAATTCCACCAGTTCATCTATTTTTCTGCTCTACCAGTTCATCTGCTACTTATTTCTGCTCTGTCGATTTATATGTTATTTGTTTTTGTTGGGTTCATCTACTGGGTTATCTATTATCCATTTTTTATGGTTCATCTCCTGTTTGTTTTTGTTGGGTAACCATTTTTACTGGTTTATCTAATGTTTATTTCTGTTGCATTAATCTGCAGAAAATTATTTATGCAGAAACTTTTTTTTCTTTGTACGACTCACAAACAACTTATACATATAGTTGAATTTATTGTTATTGATTTCTATATTTTTATTAGTAATTTTAAAGATACAAGTGTGTGAAATATATTTTTCTTGGATTTATGCTTTTGATTTTTTTTAAACCCCATGCATAAATTTAGGGGGAGCAAATTATTGTTAACAGATAATTTAAAAATAATCTAAGGTTTTACCATCATAAAAAAAGGGGAGATTGTTGGCTCAAAAGGCTACAATAAATATTTTGATGATAACTAAACCTTAATTATTTTTGGATGTCTATTTGTGTGCTAAATTGTTTCAGCTCTTATTCTTACTCCAAATGAAAGATTTTAAAAAATTCAAAAGTACATGGAGAAAGTAAAATTCAAGTTTAAAGTAAAGAATTTATTTGAAGAAATTCGAAGACATTAGGAAATATTTTTGTAAAATTAAATTTGAGGAACACACTCACTCATGCATAAAATGTTTCAAATTTTGCATTAAAAAGGTTTTTATAAGAAGTTTAAGATAAAAATAATTTTATAGAAAAGTTGGTTAGAAACAGTCTAGAACTGACTTCAGATCAACTATCTGGATCAAGGCTTTCTGTTTTAGTCAGTTGTTCTAAACTGTGTTCTAGTCAGTTGCTCTAGACAATGTTCTAAAAGTTGTTCTAGACAATAACAAACAAAATAATAGTAATATTTTAATAGTGTTTTTGTCTCTAAACGGCTAGTTTCTATTTTCAACAGTCATAAATATTTCAAAACTATATATTTGACTTATTTTCACTTGGACACAAGAGAGAGAAGTGTTAAAAAATATTCATCTCTAGAGAGATCTTGCTCTAAACCCATTTCTATACTTTTTACACATCTATGCTTCATTCATTACATACTCTATCCTCAATTTAATTATAGTTGTTGCTGTAATTTTCTTTGTGAGGTATCTTGGGTTTTAAGGATGCTAGATCTTTGAAAAAATCTAGCAAGTGTTTTTACAACTTTTTACTTTAAAAAAAAGTTGTGGGTAGCTTTGTTTAATCTTAAAAGTGGCTTTGACTCTTGCCAAACAAAAGAGTTGAACGGAGAGAAAATCTTAAGTGTGTTATCTTGAGGAGTGGACGTAGGCATAGATAGCTAAACCACTATAAAATCTTTGTGTAATCTCTTTTTCTCTATTTTACTCTATTTGTGTTTGCATTTTTGTTTCCATAACTTTATTTTCTAAAGTTTGAAAGATCTTCTAAATTAGCTTTCTAATAGAAAAGTTTTTAGATTAAAGTTATTTCCTTCAATCTTTCAAGAGAAGTTTTAAAAATCCTGTATTTATGTACTTTGTCTAGAAAACTGTTTTTTATCTATACAAATTTCTACTCCATCCAGAAAACTATTTTTCTGATCTATTCAAAAATCTAATCTATCTAGAAAATTATTTTTTCTGATCTATACAGAAATCAACTCTGTCCAGAAAACTGTTTTCTAATCTATTTAGAAAAGCAGTTAGAGTATAAATATTTTTTGTTCCATAAATAATTTGTAAACACTCAATTCACTCCCCTCTTGAGTGCTTTAGGACCAACAATATAATAAAAAAATAAAAATAAAAATAAAAAGGGAAAGAAGAAATACCAATAAATAGTATGAAATTAATGAGAATTAAGATAAAACAATTAATGATAGGCAATGAAAAATGGCGTGAATGAATACCCGTCCTCCCCCCTATGTCTATTCGCAAATTTTTTTAGCTTGGACAAGGCATTCACTATTCAAATCCAATCTAACCTATTCAAGTTATTATTTATTTTTATTTTACTTAATTTTTTAATTATTTAATTTTATATTTTTTATGTTATATGTTATATTTACTTTTATATATAATTATTTTTCATAAGGCATATTATATAATCATAAATTTTAATGATCTATTTTTATAATTTTGTATTCAATAAAATATTTTTTTATTTTTATTAATTTTTTGGTACTTGGTGGGTTGGCCTAGTTTGTTTTATAAGGCAATTTTTTTATGTTGTTCATCTAAACCCTATCAATATCTAAGTCTACTTTTTATATAAAAAGAATAATATTAATACATTTACTTTTTCTTTTTCAAAAAATTATTCCTAATAATCGAAATAATTAAAAATATTTTTAAAAAAATTAGGTCATTTTAAGTTGTCACGTAACTCGATGCAATCAGGTAAATTTCGAAATGACTCGTTCAAATTTCGAATCGAATCGAATCTGATCTAAAAATTTTTTATTTGAATTTCGAATTAGAATAAAAAATTAACAGGTCTAATTTTAATGTTGGACTAATAGGATTGAAGCCCTATAAGCCACCATAAGATTAAAACTTTTTTTTTTCAATTTTTCACTATTGTCAAAACTCCAAGAGTTTGCTAAGCAAAATATTTAATCCAAATATAGGAAGACAACTTCCCATTAAAATAAAATAGTATCTAAGTTTACCCTTAAACTTATTTTCAAATATATATATTTACTCTTTAATTTTATTTTTTAAAATATTTTGTCTTTAAAAAGGATTTTATTTATATTTTTTTTTATAACAGATTGCTTTTTCTCCAAGATAACTCCTATAATTAATCCGTACTTAATGTTTTATTTCTTTTAAGGATCTTAAAAAGAATAGAAACGGAATATATATATATATATATATATATATATATATATATATATATATAT
>CANXYI010412112.1:0-12260 GCA_948208565.1 Hura crepitans | reverse complement strand
CCTATGACTAGAGGTAAATGTGATGCTGCATGGGTAATTGTGGATAGACTGACAAAAATAGCTCACTTTATTCTAGTCATAATGGTTTATTCATTGAAAAAGTTGGCTAGACTACACATGGATGAAATAGTCAGACTTCATAGTGTGCCAGTGATTATTATTTTTTATAGAGATCCTTATTTCACTTCCAAATTTTAGAAAAAGTTATAAGAAGCATTAGGCACCAGATAGGCCTATAGTATAACTTTTCATCATCAAACTAATGGATAGTTAAAAAGAGTGATATAGGCACTTGAGGATATGTTATGGGGTTGTGTAATTGAGTTTAAAGGTAGCTGGGATTAGTACCAATCTTTGGAAGAGTTTGCTTATAATAACAATTATCAGTGTAGTTTAGGAATGGCACCTTATGAAGCTTTATATGGCAGATGATGTAGAACTTCTCTGTGTTAGAGTGAAGTTGGAGAAAGTAAAATTTTTGGTGTTGATTTGACAAGAGATGCTAGGAAAAAGTAAAAGTGATCAAAGAAAGATTGATATCCATAGTTGATAGACAAAAATCTTATGCTGACATAAAATAGAGGTATATTGAATATGCAGTTGGCAAGGAAGTGTTTTTAAAAGTGTCTTAGTGGAAAAAGGTGTTAAGACTAGGGAAAAAAGGAAGCTGAGTCCTAGGTTTATCAGACCCTATAAAATTATAGAAAGGGTTATGCCACTACCTTATAGGCTAGCATTGCCACTTGACCTATAATATATTCATGATGTTTTCCATGTTTTAATTCTCAAGAGGTATAGATTGAACCCTTCATAGGTGATTTCAATGACAGACATTAAAGTACAGCTTGATTATAAGCTATAAAGAGGAGCTTGTGTAGATTTTAGCTCGTGAAGTGAAAAAACTGAGAACAAGTCCATGCCACTTGTTAAAGTGTTATAGAGACATCATAACATTGAAGAGGCTACATAGGAGCTCAAGGAATAGATGAGGACATAGTATCTATACCTTTTTACTTTCGGTAATTTTGAGGATGAAATTTTCTTAAAAGGGGAAGAACTATAATGCCCATGCATCGAGGCTTCATTGAACAGTGCCACTGGGTCTGAAAAGTGTACTCAGGGTGCTGGGTCACTTCTATGAGAATCGAGGTAGAGACACTAGTCATGAAACTTCGAGGGGCTTTAACTGATAAAAAGGCAAATTTTAAAAATTTAGTAGAACCAATAACTCATTTCGAGCTGTAAGCTATTGATCTATGGGGTTAAACTGAGTCAAGCTGAGAATGACTCGAGATCTGCTCAGACAGAGTCAAAGATATCATACCTTGAAGTTTAAAAATTCCACTGAGTCTATCGGTGAAAGAATTTTTGAATTTCATTGTTATTTGTAAATTCTTGTAATTTTTTAGGTTGGTATGTAAACCGAGGTAGTTTGAAAACTACTTTATCAATGGAATTTGGCCTCAAAAATTTACAAGCATGTAGAGGGGATTAAATAAGGAATTTTAAAACAAACAGTTTAATTTTTTTAGGTCCCTATATTTTTTAAAAATTTCCTAAATTTTTTGCCAAAATCGAGCCATTTTAGGATGGTTTGAGAGGTCGTGGGACTTATTTATGCCAAGCCAACTAGCCTAAGGGCCCTTACACATGTCAAGAGTGTCTTTCCAAGTGGCAAATTCCACTTACACATTAAGAATTTTTCTTTTCTTCTTGTTGTTAGAACCAACACCACATAGGGAAAGAAACACCATTTTCACCATCTTTTTTAGCTTGTTTTAGAAAACTAATTCAACTAAAAATCATCATTATGTGTTAGGTTAATTCTAAAAAAAGAATCAAGGTAAAAAGGAGTTGTCATGATTTAATTAAAATTCATTAAATGTCCAAGGGTCAAATGGCAATTCCAACCTAGGCAACAGCTTGTGAAGTGAGTATCCATGGCTTTTTCTTAGGTTTTCTTGGAAAATTTTAGGTGTACATGAATATTTATGAATGTCTAAGTCCTCATAGAGTGTATATGTGTGATTCTTAATGGAATTGGAGAGTCAATTTGCTTGGAAAAGGGCTAGAATTTAGGGTCCTAAGAGGCTTACTTTCGTGTACTCTTGGAAGCTTAAAGTGTTTATTCTTTTAGCAAGGTATGTGAACTCCTAAAATTTAAGTCATGCCCTTAATTTTTTTCATAGCTTATGTGTAGGGGTAAATGTTTTATGTGTGGTCAACTTAGTGGTATATAGTAGCATGATTGGTTTATATGTTGAATGAAAGGTTGGTAGTGATTTGTGAGTGTATATGTATAGTTTGATGAAGAAGAACATGTGAAGAACCTTGTTTGGCTGAGAGCTAATTAGGGGCTTAAGGGAGTATATGTGATGGTTGGGGTGGCCATTGAATGTTAATTGTAATTTGTGAAAGTCTTTAAATGAGTTATATGGCTAATGGGTGAGTTTGAGTATGTTTGACATAGTATTAGTTATGGCCAAGGCATATGACATGTATCAACTATCTTAGATGGCATGAAAAAGAGCATGTATGTGTATGAATGTGTTTAGGCCATAGATAAAAGGTTGAATGTAGGATAGATACTATGGAAATGCATAATCAAAACCAATGGAGAGCTATACCTGAGAGCCAAATTAATGGAATGGCATGAAAGAATTGACAACATATGTGTAATGAGTATGTGTAATAAAGGTTGATTAAATGAATCTTTTTGTGTCATAATTGGCTTGGTATGATTTGAATAAATATGTGAGATTGGTATGGCTTGAATGAATGTTAATGAATATAATGACATTTAGTATATAGACTTGAAATGTGGCCTAAAATGGGGCATAAATTTGAACTAAATGTGAAGTTAGAAATGGCTTAAACAGTGGCCTAAAATATGTGCCTAAAAGGGCTATTGTGATGTGATTACATAAAGTGGAATATATGCCTATGTTTGGCCTTTTATGTGGCCTAATAGATGTTGGCTTTAAGCTTATGGACAATATGAATGCATTAGTGAAAACTACACTAAAAAATGCTAAGAAATGGACTTTAAATTCACTATCACAAACTATGTAAATGACCTATAACTGTCCAGAATTGACCATTGCCTGAACAAAAAATAAACATGGATAGTACATGGAAATTAAATAGAAGTTAAATGTGTAATGAAACTAAGGATAATATGACTTAAATATTGGCCTACACATAACCTAAAAATATAATTGGAAATTGACCTGGTATTGTCTAATTATGGCTATACCAAACTAGGCTAAAATTGGGTTGTTCAATAAAAATAATATATATCTATTTTTCACTCAAGATTATTATAAGAATTACTTAGTAAAGAAATAAACATAAATTAAGGTTAATGGCCCATTAGTTAGGCACATACTAAATGGGTTGACAGGTCAACTTAGGGTTTTAGTAGCTGATACACTATCTGATTCTTAGGCAAGGTCAGTATAACGGTCAAGGTCCATTTTGGGGCCACTGTACTATTTTGTTGGACATACCATTTTATGACTTATACATTTGGTGCTATTTATTAATTTATACCGGTGTAGTAGTGTAGGTCCCGAAGGGCCACTTCACAAGTCTATTAGATAGATCAGTCTACTGGGTAGACCAGATTATGTAATTAATTTGAAGATGTGATTTGAGAGGTCTACGGACTGATCTTTATGATGTTTATCAGGCTGGTGCAGTGGTCGGGATCCAGAATGTGGATTATTGCAATATTTTAGTTCCTCCTAGGTTTGGTGTATTAAAGTGTCATCTATCTAGTGAGACCTATTAATTTAATAAGATAAGCAACATACAAGTTAATGGCAATGGTAAAGACAATAAAGTAGATAAATTGGGATAATTATCTGAATGGTACTTTACTATACATATATAGGGCATTTTGGTAATTTTCACATACATGGACTTTATTGATCGGATAACTGTATTTTATTAATATTATTATTGAAAATGGCCTAAATCAATAATTTACTTGATTTTAAATGATTAAATAGATGGTTAGCTAGTGTTGTCACACCCCGTACTGGATTCCTGAAGAAACCCATTAAGCGGTGCACTTCCTACCAGGTTACCCATCCTCAGATTTCTCTTATGATCATTCATTTAACTTTTACTTATTCTATGCCATTCAATTCTATCTAACTCCAAATTCTTTCTTAACTATTCTTATAGTCCATTTAGCTTTATTACCATAGGTTCAAGTCATTTTAGGGTGATTCTAACACAGTTTGACATTTCCTCAAGATTCGACAGCATAATAGCTATTCGAGTCACTGTCCCAAAATTTTCAACCTGTAAAATATTTCTATAACAGATTCTCTCATCTCCTGGACCCTTCTGGTCCCCTAGATATCATCCTATCATCATTATCTATCAAATAGCAACACAAGCCTCAAGCCATATTAAAAAAGAACACATAGAGCCTTAAGGTCATAAAATATCAACATAGATCAAACATAGACAAAAGGGATAAGCAACTGATGAATTACAACATAGTTTGTCTATATACAATTACATCATGTATCCTTTATATATATCATACCTATTTTCCCCACTTAAGTACATAGAGTGAAAAGCTATACAAATACACATGATCAACCTTCATAAAAGTGATCTCTAAATTCCACTGCAAATTTTATGAGGCTACATCCTTATTCATCTTACCTGTCCACCATACCAATTACGTTGAGTATATAAACTCAGTACGTTGATCAACCTCAATTGTGAATTCAAGCATTTAAAATATGTTCAACAGTCTAATCATGCTTAATTAGTTATATATTTGTCTTGTTTTGATGTTTAGATCTAACTTTTATTACTAACATGCAAAATTACCATTTTACCCCTAGGGTGTCTTTGTCCATAGATTATCCAGTTGATCACTATAACTCATGTAGTTTATGTTTTAGAGTCATTATTAGTCATTACATCCATAATCTTTACAAATTAAATCATTAAGCATCATCAATAGAAAATTACTAAAATACCCTTATATTATCTTTCAAGCCATATACATGTTATATTAATCTTGTTTAATTATTTTAGCTGACCCATCTTAGGAGATAACATTGATAGACACTAGATTTAGAGGTAAAATAGACATATTGTAGTGGTCCTTATTTTAAACCTACGCCACTACACCAGCTTAATTAAATCCTGGCACCCGAGGTGCAAATAACGAGGGGTTGTCTGCCTAGTAGACTAGTCTATCCAATAGACTAGTGCAGTGGCCCTCTGGGACCTACACCACTGCACCGACATCATTTAAAAGATTAGTGATATAGTGGCTATGTCTGCATAGCAAATGGTCTTTCCAATAAACTAGTGTAGTGGCCCTTCGAGACCTACACTGCTACACCGACAAAAATCAATTCTAGCATCATGTGGCAAGGATAGAAAGTTGTTTGTCCGACAGCCTACTATAATAGCCTTAATAGGGACCTGTACCACTATACCGACCTTGTCTAAAAAGTAGATAGTCTAGCAACTACTAAAGATCCCTAAGTTGATCGGTTAACCCATCCAATAGGTGCCTATCTAACAGGCTATTTAACCTCAATCTGTGTCCATTTCTTTGCTAATTAAATATTATAAATTCAAAATAGACAGTTATAATTTTTATAGCACAGTTGGAATTTAGCCCAATTTGGTATTGCCATAAATAGGTTGTACCAGGTGAATTATCAGAAGATATTTTCAAGGGTAAGATTGCCAATAATTATGATATATTATGCTTAACTTTATTTCATAGATATTCTTTCATTTTATGACATTTATTGTCTAGTGAATTTATTGGTTCAAGTAATGGTCAATTTAGGATAGTTACAGGTCATTGCAGCAAGTTTTCACTTAGCTTTCTAGGTCCATTTCACCTTATTTTTAAGTGTAGTTTTCAACACTATTCACAACAAGTTTATAGGCCCTAAGGCAACAAATCATAGGCCATTTATAAGGCCAAAATATAGCTCAAAATGCCATTACCATCCATTACAAGACATAACCCTCAAAGGCATATAAATGAACATGTTTCTCATTTACAAGCCATAGCCCTTATAGGCAAAGTTATAAGCCACTTTTTATACTTGATTTCTAATCAAGGTTTAACGTCATTTTCATGTTATGTTTTATGTCACTTCTTGACTAGATTTTATGCCATTTTAAAGTATACATTAGTTACATTCATGACAAAAATAATTAAGCTATTCATGCTTTCATGATCATGCTTTATTACACATAACATGGTACACATATTATCCTCTTTTTCATGCCACTTTTCTTGAGCTATCTCTTGGGTACAACTAACCAATAGTCCTAATTATGCATTCTCATGGTGTTCATTCCACAATCATCCATTTATTTATAGCTTAAATCCAATTACACACATGCCTTTATATTTTCATGCCATTTAAGGTAGCAAAAGCCTATTATATGCCCTGACCACCACTAAGCTTCCATGCCTACATGCAATATTCACACTTATTACATGCCAAATTAATAATTCATGCATTATAGGCCAACCATACATACTAATGTAGCTTAATCACTAGTGTACCACATTTATTGACTTGCCAAGCTAACCACCTTTTTACTTATGTACATAACAATTCATTTAAGATTTAAACATCATTCTTATCAAGTGATCACTCATGTATACTTATATACCCCATGCTAATGCTCTTGGCCAATCACCACACATTCATTATCCATACATAAATCAACCCCTTTAAATCAATTAACTATCCCCTAATCAACCTATGTATATTACCAATCACATAACTACTAAGTTTACCCTTACATATTCACACTAAGTATGAGCTTAACCTCTCAACAAATAAGCATTACATGTAATTACAAGGTCAATTCCTACTTATAACTAAACTATAAATACTCTTAAGGAAGAATCTAGCCCTGAAAAGTAGATAACATAAAGTAAATTCTTGAATTCACTTACCTCCCTCACTTGGAGATGAATTTATCAGCACTTCAAGGCTCCTAACACCTCTATTCTAGCCCTCATAAAAGCTTTCTCCACCATCTTCAAGCCTTTCCTTACCCCTATTTCCCTTAAACAACATGCACACACATCCTCCTAGATGTTAAGCCTCTTAAACAACCATTTCTAGCCAAGATATCATAGGAAAACATCAAGAAGTAGCAAGAAGACTCACTTAAGATACCTTACTAGATTGCTTCTATCCAGAAAATTTCCATGAATTTTTATTAATGGTTAGAGACTCCTTTGACCATGATTCTTCTTCAGGGATTTCTCTAACATCCCAAAATGAATTTAAGAACCCAAAAATTTCAGAAAAGACTGAAGGAAGAAGGTAGAAATGGCCACCATTCCCTACTATGGTGTTATTCACTTGGGCAGAAAAGAGGAAAAAGTGCTCTTTTGTTTTAGTGGAGAAATCCACTTGTCAAAGCTCATGGCCACTTGTCAAGGGCCCTAGGACAGCTAGCAAGTGTGTGGGTGGGTCCCACAGACACTCGAGCAATCTTAAAACATCTTGATTTTTTAGCAACCTTTAAAAATTCACCAAAATTAACACGGACCTCAAAAAATTACATGGTTTATTTTAAAATTCATATTTTAATACTCTCTATTTGCTCATATATTTTCACAGCCAAATTTCATCAATAGGGTAGTTTTTAGACTGCCTCGATTTGCATGCCAACCTAAAAAATTAGGGGAATTTGTGAATGACCTTAGAATTCAAAAATTATTTCACTAATGGACTCAGTGGAACTTTTTAGCCCTAGGGTCTGATATTTTCGGGTCCGTCTGAGCACATACCAAGTCATTCTCGGCCCAAAATATTTTTATTACCTAGAGGGGTAGCTTATAGCCTGAAATGAATTATTGGTTCTACAAAATTTTTAAATTTTACCTTTTTCATCAAATTAAAACCCTTCAAGTTTCATGGCTAGTGTCACTACCTCAATTTATGTGCAAGTGACCTAGCACCTCGGCACACTTCCCGGACCCAATGGAACTGTTCACAGAGCCTCAACACATAGGCATTATAGACATATACATGTGCAAGGGTATTTTGGTCTTTTTGACACAAATAATTAAATTATTAGCCTAATAACCTGAATTAGCTAATAGTATCACTGTGTATGCATGAATAAATTATGTGACATGATTTAAATGCTTGAGTTCACCACTAAGTATATTATATACTTAACGTATCTATTTTGATATGTAAGTAATCAAAACCAGTAGACAACCTTATAATGCGTGCAACTAGGTTTAGAGGACAAGTGTAAAGGGTTATAATGTAGATAGTGTACATTTTTGTACTTATGTACATAGGTAGGGAATAGGTACCATGAATAATGCATGTAACTGGTCTTATAGTATGTATATATATATATAATGAGAACTGTGATTTGTAATAAGTAAGCTATCAAATTATGTGAATGTATGGTCTTAAATATTGAATGTTTAGTATATGAGCCTAAGGCTTTAGATTTTGATTGTTTGATTGTGGCCTAAGGCTTGTGTTGATGAACTGATAGACAGATGATGCTAGGTTGATTATTTAGGGGACCAGGTGGGTCAAGGAGGTGCAATATGAGTTTATTGAAGTGTTTTTATAGGTTTAAAAATTTGGATAGTGACCCCGATAGCCATTGTACTGCTGGATTTTAGGAAATATTTGAATAGTCGCAACAAACCATATTTTTTGCATAAATAAGGTAACATGACCTTAAGTGAAGCTAAGAAAAAGATAGAATTAGTTTTGGAGTTAGGCTAAATTAAATAATAAGAAATTAGTAAAAGTTAAACGAATAAACCAGAAGGACAATTTTATAACGGGTGACCTAGCGAGAAGTGCACCACTTATTAGGTTTCTTTAGGAATCTAGAAGGTATCACATCATTACACTTACATACAATTACATACCATACTTAGAAAAATTTACAAGTAACCAATTTGACATATTCAACTCATACTATGTAACATGTTAAGTAAGGCACAACTTAACCCATTTCAAGATTACCATCAACATCATCATTTCTTTAAAGCAACCCTACATAGTCCCACAAGCTAAAAACATGCAATTATCATACTGGAAACATTTAGCCTCCTCCTCTTGAATCACTAAACATGCATGTTAATCATCACATCATAATATCACACATTCACATACTCATATCTCATCAAAATCAACCTACTCATGATTAAGTAATGCACATACACTTATCCTTAGTTACGTGTTTCAAAAATATCATGAATTCACCATACTCAATATGTTCTCACCAATTACACATCATTTACATCATTATACTCATGCCAATTTCAACTAGCAACACAAATTCAAGTCATTACACCATAAATACACGTTTATTAACCACAACACAAACACACACTTTCATAGTCAATTTAATTCCACATAAATGCTAACATGAATACACTTACTTTTTGTGCCCAAATACTTCTCAAGCCACTAATTACACCTTCTCTTTGCCCTTAGATCCACTTGCTTTATTATTTCTACATACACAAAATGCATAATGTATGGAAACCTTATAAAAATCCTTCAAAATCACACACACCTAAAATCAATCTACCTATAAAAGTTCACTCTTGAGCACCATAAGAACACTAGAAAAATGATAGGGCTCAAAAATTCTTCCCCAAATGAAAATTATTTACTATTCATCAAGCTTTCAAATCTTCAAAATCACCCAATTTTCTTTGATTTTCTTTCTCAAGTCTTAGTTAAAATGCTATAGAGGTGTGGTTGGTTGTTTTAAAGTGTGGAAATAATGATTGGATTGATGAAGAAAGAAGAAAAATAGAGGAAGAAAGAAAGAGAGAAGTGTCAGCCAAATGGAGAAGAAGAGGAAGAAGATGGGTTTTGTTACTATTCACTATTTGACTTAAAGTTTGACCTTCTTATATGATGCATTTGGCTAGTTAGATAAAAAATCCAATGGTCCATAAAAATTCACCTTAAAATCTCTTTTTAAAATCCATTTTTATATAATTATACATCAAAATAACCAACTTTATACCCTAATAATTCTTAGAAATATAATCGTTGACCCTTGCAAAAATGCACGTTCAAAAAGATTGAAAACCTAGTAAAACATAATTTAAGATCTTTAGCCGATTTACTAAAAATACTTCCCAAAAGTTAAAAATTCCAAATCCAAATCTAATGGACTATTTAGAATATTTAAGTATTCGGTTGAATTGATCTTGGCATTTTTTAAGCAAAAATTGAATTCTTTTATGTTCAGTTTTGCCTATGGCACTATTCATAGAACACTATCATAAAATCTTTTCTTTCATTTTTAACCATCTTAATAACTTCATATTGACTCAAAATTTTGCCCAAAATTATTCTATAACTAGTACTTCCAATTAGTAGGATTAGTGTAACTCAAGTTTTGGGAAATACTATTCATAAGTTAGGATTTTTAGGGCATTACATTTCTTCCCTTTTTAAGAGAAATTTTGTCCTCAAAATTACTTGGTTTAAACAAATGTGAATATTACTCCTTAATTTTGAGTCTTGCTTTCCTAAGTTGCATCTTTCATGCCATGATGTCACCATAGCACTTTAACCAAAGGCACGATTTTATTCCGTAACTCCTTAACTTCTTGAGCTAAGATTCTCACTAGCTCTTCTTCATAGGATAAATCTAGCTATATCTCTAATTCCTCAAATGATAACACATGAGATATGTTTAATCTATATCTCCTAAGCATATATACATGAAAAACGTCATGTATTTACTATAACTTTAGAGGTAAAGCTAGTGTGTAGGCTAATGGTCCCACACGTTTAGTTATTTCATATGGGCTAATGAATTGTGAGCTTAGCTTACCCTTCCTGCCAAATCTCAATACCTTCTTCTATAGAGATACTTTGAGAAAAACCTTGTCCCTAGCTTCATATTAAATGTCTCTCATTTTTAAGTTTTCATAAGACTTCTATCTATCAGATGTTGCCTTGAACCTTTCTCTGATAATCTTCACTTTTCATTAACATCTTTAACGAAATCTAGCCCTATAAGCTTGTTCTTACTAAGTTCACACCAACACAAAGGAGTTCTGCATCTTCTCCTATATAAGGCTTTATAAGGAGCCATGCCTAAAGTTGCTTAATGACTATTGTTGTAGGAAAACTATGCCAAAGAGAGATAACGGTCCCAGCTTCTCTTGAACTCAATGGCGCAACTTATTAACATGTCTTTAAGAACTTGTATAATTTTTCTTGATTACCTATTTGTCTATAAATGAAAAGCCTTGTAGAAACTGAGTTAAGTACCTGAAGCATTATGAAGCTTTTTCTTAAACCTCCATGCAAACCTTAGGTGATTAGAAATGATAGATAATGGCATACCATGCAAGTACAACTTTGGTAACTTCTCTAAGGGTAGTCCACCCTCATAGGTGTGAAATGTGTTGACTTAGATAGTCTATCAACCACAACCTATAGTGAATCACACTTGTTTCTAGTCATCAGTAGCCTAACCATAAAATCCATAGTGACTCTATCCCATTTCTATTATAGTAGTACTATAAGATGAAGCAATCTAGATGGAACTTGATGCTCTACCTTCACTTGCTGACAAGTAAGGCACCTAGTCACATATTCAACTATGTCTCTCTTTAGGCCTAGCCACCAATAAACTATCTTCAAATCTTGATACATCTTGGTACTACTAAGAAGCATAGCATAAAGTGCATTTAGGCTTTTTCAAAAATCTGTTTTCTCAAATCCTCCACATCAAGCACACACAAATAATCATGATAATACAAACATCCATTATCCTTAATCTCATACTTAGTAGACTTCCCCTTTTAAATCATGTTAATGACATTCATAAGCCTATGATCATCTTTTTAAACTTCTTTCACTTGTTGTACCAAACTCAGTTTAACCTGAAGTTTGGCTATCAAACCTCCATCATCAAGCAACTCCAAATTGGTATCCATGGCTTTCAAAGCTGAAATAAACTTCTTGCTGATGGTATCTACCATCACATTGTCTTCCTTAAATAATAGTCAATAATGCAATCATAGTCCATTATTAAGTCCATCCATCTCCTTTGACATAAGTTCAATTCCTTTTAAGTTGGAAGATAGTTCAAACTTTTATGATATGTATATAGATAACAATTCTCTCCATAAAGATAATGCCTTCATATCTTTAGAGCAAACACAATGGCTGCAAGCTCTAAATCATGTGTCGTATAGTTCTTCTTATATAGTTTCA
>CANXYI010411825.1:0-13749 GCA_948208565.1 Hura crepitans | reverse complement strand
AGCAGGTCAATCTATCAACTATTATCTAAATAGAATTATGCTTGTTTTTGGTTACCAATAGTCTAATCACAAAGTCCATAGTGATTCAATCCCATTTCCATTCTGGTATTGCTATGGGATGAAGTAAACCAGAAGAAACCTTATGCTCGACCTTCACCTACTGACAGGTGAGGCATCTAGTTGTATAATTAGCTATGTCTCTCTTCATGCCTACTTACCAATAGGCTATCTTCAAATCCTGGTACATCTTTGTACTACTTGGATGCATAGCATATGAAGTATTATGCGCATTTTATGGAATCTACTATCTCAAGTCCTCCTTCTCTAGCACATATAAGTGGTCATGATAGTACAAATAATTGTCTTCCTTAATCACAAACTCGATAAACTTCCCCTCTTAAATCATACTTGTGATACTTTAAAGTCTATGTTCATCTTTTTGTGAATCCTTCACTATCTATATGAAGCTCGGCTTGACTTGCAACTCAACTAATAAACCACTATCATCTTATAGTTTTTGGTTATCGGTAGTCTAATCACAAAGTCCATAGTGATTCAATCCCATTTCCATTCTGGTATCGCTATGGGATAAAGTAAACTAGAAGAAACCTTACGCTCGACCTTCACCTACTGACAGGTGAGGCATCTAGTTGTATAATTAGCTATGTCTCTCTTCATGCCTACTTACCAATAGGCTATCTTTAAATCCTGGTACATTTTTATACTACTTGGATACATAGCATATGAAGTATTATATGCATTTTATGGAATCTACTATCTCAAGTCCTCCTTCTCTGGCACATATAAGTGGTTATGATAGTATAAATAATTGTCTTCCTTAATCACAAACTCGATAAACTTCCCCTCTTAAATCATACTTGCGATTCTTTAAAGTCTATGTTCATTTTTTTATGAATCCTTCACTATCTATATAAAGCTCGACTTGACTTGCAACTCAACCAATAAACCACTATCATCTTATAGCTTCAAACTAACATGCATTGCCTTTAAAGCTAACATAAGCTTTCTACTAAAGGCATCTACAACTTTATTAGCATTCCCAATATGGTAGTCAATAAGAAAATTGTAATCCTTGATTAACTCCATCCATCTCTTTTGCCATAAGTTTAATTCTTTCTACGTCGGTAGATACTTCAAACTCTTATGGTTGATGAAAATATAACAATTTTTTCCATATAAATATTGCCTCCATATCTTTAGAGCAAACACAATGGCTGTAAGTCATGTGTTAGGTAGTTTTTCTCATAAGGTTTTTACTATTGAGAAGCATAGGCAATAACCTTGCCATCCTGCATTAGTACATAACCTAACCCATTCAAAGAAGTGTAACAGTATATGGTGAACTCTTTCCCTATCTCTAGCTTAACTAAAATCGAAGCCTCTATCAGCTTACTCTTAAGCTTGTCAAAACTCTCTTCGCACTTGCTATCCCATTCAAATCTCACATCTTTCCTCAGAAGATGTGTTATAGGGGCTGTAAACAAGGAAAACCCCTTAGCAAACCTTCTATAGTAGCTACCTAACACTAAGAAACTATTGATCTCAGTGCATGTTCCTTAGTGGTTTCCATTCCATGACTACTTATGTCTTTCTAGGATTAACCCTTATACCTTTTATTGATGGTATATGCCCTAAAAATGCTACTTTCTCTAGTTGAAACTCACACTTGCTAAGCTTGGCATTGAGTCTTTCATCCCTCAAAATCTATAAAGCTATTCATAGATGCTTCTCATGCTCTTCTTGGTTCTTGGAATACACAAGAATGTTATCTTTGAAGACCACCACAAACTGATCTCAAAATATCTTTAAAATCCTATTCATGAGGTCCATGAATGCCATCAGTGTATTAGTTAACCCAAAAGGCATCATTAGGAACTCATAATGACCATATCTAGTCTTAAACATCATCTTGTGTATGTCTATCTCTTTTACTCTCAACTAATAATACCCAGATCTAAGATCAATCTTAGAGAAGACACCTACCCCTCTAAGCTGATCAAAAAGATCATTGATCTATGGTAAAGGATACTTGTTCTTGATGGTGACTTTGTTCAACTGTTTATAATCCATGTAAAGTCTTAATGAATCGTCCTTCTTCTTGACAAATAGAAATAATGCTCCTCATGGCAAAGCACTCGATCTAATGAAACCCTTGTCTAGAAGATTTTGCAACTGTATCTTTAATTCTTTTAACTCTATAGGAGCTATTCTATACAGAGCTATAGAAATTGGTGTTGTGCCTGGTGTCACCTCAATCTTGAATTCTAACTCTCGCTTTAGTGGAAAACTAGGTAACTCATCTAGAAAAACATCCCCAAACTTAGCTATAATAGGAATATAACCAACTTCTAATGTTTCCCTTATGGTTTAAACAACATTAGCAAGATAGGCTTCACAACCCTTTTTGCATCATCCTTCTAGCGATAGTTGCTGATACTACATTAGTCATGCAATCCGATCTTTCACCCAACATTGTCACTTCTGACCCGTTACTAGCTTGTAATGTGATCCTCTTCTTCTTATAGTCTATCATAGCTTGATACTTAGACAACCAATCCATGCCTAAGATAAGATCAAGCTCATTGAATGGCAATTCAATGAGATTCATAGAGAAAACTTGTCCTTGTACTAACAATGGATAATCTCTATATACTTTGCTCACTATAACATGTTGTCCTATTAGATTGCTAACCATCATGTCAAAGTTAAGGTTATTTAGTTTTAAACCCCAATCTAAAACTCATGTAATATAGATATAAGAATGTGTAGACCTAGGCCTATCAGTGTTAAAGCAGGCAAATGAAAGATATAAAAGTACCTACTATAACATCAGTAGCCTCTACCACTTCTCTAGCTCTTATGGCATACTGCCTCACTGCAGCTTGGTATCTTTCTAACTAGCCCCAACTCTACTTCCTATGTCTCTTCTATCTTGCTTCTGTGAAGAAACATAAGGCTTCACTGAGCAATCTTTCTAAAAATGATCTCTAGAGACATAACCCTAGCATGATCCTAGTATGAGTCTCCAACAGACTCCCAAATGTTTCCAATGGCAATTCTTACAAGCAGGTGTCATAGTACTACTTGTAGTGGATCTGGGAGTGTTTGAAGTCTGAGTTTATACTCAAGTCTATGTTTTAGAACCTTATCCTAACCTCTATGATTGGTCTGACTACTTGCCTTAATAATGCTTGGACTGACCACTCTTATGCTTCTTATTAGATGCATACCTAAAACTATCTTGCCCAAGTCCAAAAGACCCTTTCTTGAAGTTATCTCACTTTTGTCTCAGCTTATTCACCATCTCTATAGTGTGATAGGCTACAACTAAGGTTGGAAAATCTAGGATCTTTATAAGAGGAACCTGTTGCATGACATCTAAGTTTAACCCTTTCTCGAACTTTATATAGCAGTCCTTTTTTATGGTAACCACTACCTTTGCATATCGGCTTAAGCGAACAAATTCCTTCTCATACTCAGAGATTGTTCTATGTCTCTATCTGAGAACCATGAATTATTAGTATTTCTAGTCCAAGTAGTACTTAGTGACATACTATTCCTCGAATTCCTTCAAAAGAAATCCCAGGTGATATTTGTAGCTATCTTGTGTTTAGTGATTGCTTCCCACCATTTCAATGCTTCTTCATATAACATTGAACTAGCATATGCAGCATACTCATCTTGTGGGCATCTCAACTATTGCATATTATAAATTATCTAGTCCAACTAGTATTCAGCTCTACTAGACTCATCTAACTTTTCCCCCTTAAAGAATTCAGCCCCATTCTTGATTAACCTCTCCATATAAGTCCTTTGGAATGCCAATTATTCTAGTGGCATTAGCGGTGGAATAACTTGTGCATTAGCAATTATAGTTTCAATAGCTACAGCAACATGGTTAATAGAATCCAACATCGTCTGCAACCAAGCAGGTGGACCTTGCTATCTAAGAATAGTATGTCCAGCATCACTAAGAGTCATATACTCGGGTTGTGCCTCCCCTTGTCCTAGGGTAGAAGGAACATGACTTTTTACCCCTTTGTCCTCACTAGCATAGCATTACTATTCATATCATGTACCTAAAGACAAGAGAAATAGATTATAAGCCAAATATGTAATAGTATTTCATGTAAATGTATTATGACTCTTAAAATGCTCTTATGTAACCTATAGGTATAAAGGAAACCCCAACTAGATACTCTGATACCACTAAGAGTGGTGCCCTCTTCTCTATCTGTACACTAGACCCAAACAGGAGATGCATTCATGTAAAACAATATCTAGTTTTGTTATCCAAAATCACTTCAAATTTAAAACTTTTATATAAGGAAACATTTCTTGACTTGAAAATTAATTAAAACATCAAAAAACTTTTGGCACATAAATCGAGGTAAACATTAGGGTCATCATTTTAAAATTCGGTCATATAACAGTTGTACCGGGCCACTTTCCCAAATTTTCACCTATTTAAAAACACTTTTATAAACTTAATAAGCTCATCTTTAACTCTAATAGATCCTCCTAACCCTCTAATTGCAGCATAAACACAATGATCCTTAGGTACTCTAAAATCAACAATCTCATATCCAATGTCATTAATCAACACACAACATACGAGAAGGAGAAAAGTAAAATCCATAGTTTAAATATTTGATACAAAAACCCATTGCAAAATGCAGATTAGACCCAATCCCTTTAGGATCATAAGAGCACACTAACTATATAACCATTACATTTGCATCACAACTACTATTACAAAAAGTATAAAAATATCCATGTAGGGGTTATCTTTGTGTCTTCAGTTATGCAGAAGCTTTGGCTCTAATTTGCTGCCCTATTACCTATGTATCACAAACAAGTAATGCACTAGGCTTTCACTTACTGGTGTAATCACTTTCACTTGTGAAAAGGTTATTTAAGCATGCCCATTTATGCATACAAGCCATATTCAATTTAAGAAAAAAATCACAAACATGCATATTCGATTTCTTAAATGCAAACATGCACATTTTATATAATACTCATGCCTTTAAATATTAATTATGCCAAAAGTCACAAACATCAAACAATAATCATTGATAGGCCATAAGGCACAACATATATCATATTATTATTATAGCACTTATAAGAAACCATACCATAGTCATACATTGCAAAGAATAATGACGTACTTATTTTTCCATCATAATTGCCATTATGTAGACATAAATTCATATATGCACATTATAATTTTCCATATTAATGTTTTCAATCATATTAAGATATAATCACCATTTGTAGCTATACTAATGATAATAAACATATTTATACACCTTAAGATCGATTTTGAGTCATTCAACCATATTATGTCCATATGTCACATATTAGTGCCATTTAACATATAAAACCAATTTATGCATTTTGTAGCCATTTTAATTGTTTAACTTACGCCCATATTAATAAGACAACTAACCAAGACTAGATAATAAAATTACTTAGGCTCAAAGGCACTCATACCCATTGGTATGTATACTTAGGCCTGAAGGCTCTAACATCTATAGATGCCTAACACTTAGGCGTGAAGGCTCTCATACAATTTAGGTATGTAAATCTTAGGCCCAAAGGCTCTCATGCCTATTGGCATATAATCTTAGGCCCGAAGGCTTTCACATCCTCATATGTATAATCAAACTTATGCTCAAAGGCTCTCATGCTCGTCGACACATAAATCAATAACCTGCAGGTCTTATACCCAAAAATATGCTAGCAACTGCTACAATCCTAGTTAATCGATTAACCTATCCAAATTAGGTTGTATAACTATATAGGCATCATTAAACATGTCATTATGTGTCAAATAAACAAATTTCACTTGTTATATTATTATATAACATAAAAACACCATTGCCCTCATTGCACCTTTGCATGGCCTAAGCATATACACTTGCCTAACTTAGGCCTATTGATATCTATTACACACATAGTATCCATTTCCAAGGTGTAATGGCATCGGATCACAAAAACATAACATATGTCACATAAAAACACAAATATCGACTCAAATAACCAATTCATGGCATTTTCCAATATTTACATTCAAATGGTCACCTATTACCTCTTCATGCATTTATAACATATACATATCCATTATATGTCAAAAATCCATTTTTAGCATATTAGCACATTGGATTCATGTACATATGATACTTTCAAATCAACAAGAAAATGTACACACACATTATCATACTTTTCGATTCAAGTAGGCATAATGTCGCACATTTGTATATCAAGTCATTTAATGGCATTTTATTATATATTAAATCCATATACATGTTTAAATCATACAATAACCATATGTATGCATTTCTAGGCATATGACACATAACATGGCATAGTCGATTTTTATCTCGCATAATGCATTAATGAACTCAATATTGGCATTCTTGAAATTTCTATCACCCATAATCACTCTAAACCATCTCATATCATGTATTTATCATTCCATTCATCATAATTTATAATTATAACATTTATTATATTTTTTATCATTTAATACCATTTATGACTAATATGAACATAAAGTGATTAATACATTAAATACAAATGTGAGGCAAATTAAAGTGATTACGCATACCCAACAAGGTCATATAGGACACCCAAAGTCAGACTAGACCTTCTCTTTACCTCAGGAGGCTCGAGTTGTCATTTTGCCTATGAATACAAAAGGGTACAAAAATAAAAAATTAATATAAAATAATATAAATATCGAAAAAATATTTTGAGCCTATATATATGCTCTACAACACCAAAGGAACCCTCGAAAAATAAAATTTATAAAAAAGGAAAACCTAAGAGAGTGGAGGTTACTATTAATATCGAGATTCTTCTTAATTTTTCTCCCAAAATACTCTGCCATTCTCGATGATTTTGGTGTCGATGGACTCATCTTGAAATGCTCTTCTTTTTGGGTATAAGCTTGCAAAGTGGGTCGGCTTGAGGATGGAGAAATCAAATGATAAAGGGAGAGGAGGAAGGGGATGATTTTTATAGGGGAATGGGGTGCGGAGGTGCATTTATGGTGTATGTGGGAAGGAGTGAAAACTTCCCCTATTTATACCCTTCCTCAAAAATAATTTTTCCTTCCTTCAAAAAATTATTATAACCAATAGAAAATTGATTTTCTCCTATTTCTATCCTTAAAATTTCATAAATCAAATTCCTAAATCCTCCCAAAATCTAGAGCCCAAATTTCAATAATAACCTAAAAAATTAATATATTTTATGTCTCAAAAATTGGGTAAAAATAGTTCCCAAACTTAAAAAATTCCGACTCTAAAGCCATTAGACTATTCAAAATATTTGAGTATCAAGTTGTAATATTTTTGGATTATTTTGAGCAACTTTTTATCTATTTTATGGTTCAGCTTTGCTAGCAGCACTATTCATAAGACACTATTGTAAAATCTTAATTAGAGTTTTTAACCATCTGAATGACTTTGGATTGGCTGCAAACTTTGCCCAAAATTCTTTTGTTATTAATACTTCCCATTGGTATGCTTAGTGCTACTTGGGTTTCGAGAAGCACTATTCATCCTTGGAAGTACTATTCATGAGAGTCGAGATTGTCATTAACATAAACTTAATTTCATATGAGGGATCATTCGGCCATAAGAGAAATTCACACTCCATCCATTATTTTGATCATTATTTAAGCATTATAACATACACACATTGTAACATAACACAAAACAATGGCATTAAATGTAATTTACATTCATTTCTATAATCACATACACACACATGCATACTTTTATACTTAGGGCAAATAATTAATCAATAGTTTACTTTAATTACTCTTACTTCCCTAGTCAAAACACACATATGAGGCTCACCTATGCCTTCACTTTCCCTTTATCTTTCCATTTTTTGACATACTCAATTGTATAAGACATATTCATTCCATAAAAATTCTCATAAAATTATATGGGCTTCAAAAATCAAAACTGATTATATATACGTGCCTTTGGGTAACTAGGGAATATAAGAAATATGTTAGGATTCAAAATTACTGATCAAAATGTTGACACTATTCATTGAGACCGAAAACCATGAAAATCCTTTAGTTTTTACATGATCTCTTGCTAGACTGGGTGTTTAGAGGTTATGAAGGTTTCAATGTATTGATTGGATGATTATTTAAGGGCTTAATTTGATTGAATGAAAAGAAAACAAATGAAGGAATCTCAATGGGAGCAAGCCGTCAATTTTAGCAAGGGAAGAGAGGATAATAGTGGATACTATTCATTAGTTGACCTATATAATAAGTTTGACATATATATATGTGGGTTTATTAAGCGAATTTATTTTATTCTCCCTTAGTAAAATCATAAATCCCTTTTTCTTTCCATTAATTAACCTCTAATTAAACCCTATAATTTCATTTAATCTATATCCTATATGCCTCAAAAAATCGAAGCTCAAAAATCTAGAAAACTAATTAAAATGCAACTTTTTCTCTTTACTTGATTGAGTTAAAATACTTTCTAATGTCAAAAAATTATAATTGTATTACCAATGGACTATTTGGAATACTTGAGTATCAGGTTGCATCGATCCTAAAATTTTCTAAGCAAAATTTGAATATTTTATGATTTAGCAAAAATTAGATCACTATTCATGTGATACAGCCATAAAACTTAACTGCAATTTTTAACCATCTAAATAACTTCATTTTGACTTAAAGTTCACCTAAATTTATGTTATGATTAATACTTCCATTCAATAAGGTTTGTGTGTCCTAGCCTCTAAAAACACTATTCATGTCCTCAAAAGTACTATTTGTAACATCAAGATGTTTTTAACATTACACCTGGTTTATTGCCAGAATTGAAAATCGACTTTGTTATTAAAGTTTTGTCTAGCATTGCACTGCATCTATAGCTCTATATCAAATGGCTCCTATAGAGTTAAGGGAATTAAAGATCCAGTTGCCAGAGTTGCTTGACAAGGGTTTGATAAGGCTGAATGTGTCACCTTAGAGATCATTAGTCTTATTTGTGAAGAAGAAGGATGGTTCTTTACGACTATATATGGATTATCGACAACTAAATAAAGTGACCATTAAAATAAGTATCCTTTAACATGGATTATTGATTGTTTGATTAGCTCAGTAGAGCTAAGGTGTTTTTCAAGATTAACTTAAGATCTAGTTATAACCAGTTAATGGTCAAAGAGGCAGATGTGGTTAAGGCTGCTTTTAAAATAAGGTATAGCCATTAGAGTTGTTGGTAATGCCATTTAGGTTGACTAATGATTCTGTGGCTTTCATGAATCATATAAACTATGTTATTTGACCCTTCTAAGATCAATTTATGACACCCCTCACCTGACTTGATAGCCGATTTTGAAAGAGAGATGGTACATTATTACGCCTCCTACCTGAACCATTGCCAGCCCAAAAAAGAGATGACACGTCAACCAATCTTACCTAACTATACCATTATCTTCTTAAAACCCTATTATACATGTTTATATCATAAGCATTTTAGGTCCATGTGTAATTTGAACCAATATTATAGGTACAAACACACAAGATATTAAAGTTTCATTTTAACAAAAATCTAGTAGCACAATGGCTGCTCAATGGCATGTTCTAAAATAAACTTATAGAAGTTAACACTTCTATAATATTCTTAACATCAAACTCAGCCAATTGGGTCCCTCTGATGCTCTAGTGTCATCAATCAACACATAGTGGCGTCAATCACACCATAATCACAACATGTATCATAGTCTCAATATCAAAATATATTAAGCACACATCATATACCAATTCCAAACTACTATTATCTATTTACTTAATTTACATGAATAGTACATTATTATAAGTTCTACATACACATAACTAAACTGAACCCATACAAAGTTAATGTACATTTGAATGCCAACTAGTCTTATTTACATCACACTAAAGATACAAAAATATACTAAAAGCTAGAACTATCTTTGCCATGCAGTTATGTTGAGGCTGGGTCCAACCTCTATCTATCCAGAACCTATGCTTTGGAAAACATGATATGCTAAGCATAAAGCTTAATGGTTTATTTGAAAAAATGCTCAAACACACATGCATTCATGACTAACATGCATTTCAATAATGGACGTGTCACATAATGTTTATACATTTCACCTTACCTATGTTATTACCATTTAGTCATTTTAGGTTGTTGTGTTGCCATAATTTATGTGTACTCATTTATGCTAATTACCTACCCTAGTTTACTATGTAAAATCATAATTAATTTTTCACATTTACATGCCATCATTAAATTGCATATTCATTAACCAAGTTACTTGTCATATCAATGTTAAAGTTATTTTCTGATTTACTTAGTTCATTAACTTACATCTATTAATCCATTTATTTCATATTCGTGTATCACATTTTCATCATTTCCATTTTTTATCCCATATCTAGGAGACATTAATCCTAATACTAGATATTGGGATCATGTTATGCAATGGCCTATATTTTGGGCCTCACAGTGGTAGCACTAGCATGTCACATTAGTTTAGTATGTAGTGGTCTTATTAAACCTCCCAATGGCCGCAACCACTTTAGATTATGTGTAGTGCTTCTATTGGACCAGCCAGCAGCTACATCTGTATAATAATCAATATTATCAATATAGCATATACATATATGTTTAGTGATCCTGCTAAACATCTCGATGGTTGCACCCACTTTAGAATACATGCAGTGGTTTTATCGGACCTCTTGGTAGCTACACTAGTATTATATAATCATGTGTGATGAAATATCAACATCAATGACTGGTTAATCTATCTAGTAGGTTATGTAACATATATGGACTATCCATATTTCATTCTCATCACTTATGACTTATATGGCTCACGTACATTTTCCTCATATCATTTTCAATACCAATTTTAGTGTCCATTTACATATATACAATTTTTGTTCATCATACTTGCCATATCAGGTAGTCACTTTATGTTATTCATTCATCATACCATTTCCAATTTCTCATTTCACATTCTCAATCCATATTACATAATAATTTGTTATGCCACTTCTTTCATCAATACGTTATCAACAAAATCAATGTACATTACCTTATATATTATATTAACACATGTATGACTATACATATTATGCTAATGTACCTTATACATTATGTATTCATTTGTTATGCAACAGTCATACGTTTCATGCCACATTCTTAATGATGCACACATACATCAATGCACATATTCTATGCACCATATATCAATGTATTTTAACTCATTATACCTCAATTATGTCAATTACACAATAATTACTTGAATTCTAATCATGTCCCTGAATTTCCATACAATAAACACATTTTTCCATCTTTTTGTATTTATCTCATTTTTACTCCATTTTCATTCATATTAGTCTATTTACACACATTAAACCCTAATATATCCCTAAAGTGAATTTAGGGTTATTCTAACCCCTAAAATTAAATAAACCTTAAATGGCACCTATTAGGGAAATTATGGAAGTCACACTTCCAAGCACATATTTTATCAAATAAACTTGTAGAGAGGTTATTCAACATCCTAGATATGATTCTACAGCTTCTCTTTTCCCTTGATCTTTTTTGCCTCTAACTTATCTAAATTCCATAATAGAAAATAAATTAAAAAAATTCATAGAAAAATTTATACACATCTAAATTAAAAAAAAAGACTAGAATCATTTAGAGCACCTCTAGTTACCTAAAAAAATGTTAAGGTTTTATTTTAAGGGTTACCTCAATTTACGTGTTCAAAACCCTAAAACTTCATATCATTATTTTTGCTTCTAAATGGCCTCATTATGCTAAATTAAGGGCAAAATCAACTTTTAAAGGTTATGTAGATCAATTTTGGTGTAAGAAGTATAGGATTTGGTAAAAGAGCGAGAGAGAAATGAAAAAAATAGGGGAGGAGAGAGAAAAGGGAGATGGTGTCAGCTTGGCTGGAGTTACATAGGATGGTAGCTTATTTTGGTCATGTACACATACATAAACACACAAAATCACGCTATTTATATTAAAAGCTTAGATGGCCACGATTTAGCCACGTGGCAATCCGATAGTCCATATTAACCTTAATTACCTTTTAATCTTTAAAAATGTAAAATTAATGTTAGAGGCCTCTAAAATTACTCTTTTCAATGCCAAAAATTACAAAAATTCTTAACTTAGGGACATTAAAAATCTTAAGTCCAAATTCTAATGGGAACTAAGTTAACTATTCACTCGCGTATTTAAAAAATTTTGATTAAATATCAATTGATGTTAAAAAATTTAAATTCTACCACCTTTGAACTATTTGGAATTTTTAATTTTCAAGTCATGCTATTTTTAGGTTAGTCCAGGCACATCCTAACCATTTTTCAACTCGATGTAAACTTAGGTTACTTTTCACTAGATATAAATGCAAAAAATTTTATTGGTTCAGTGGTTAGTGCAAATAACTTTATTTTCCTTATTATTTTACCCATCACAATTGTATGACTAGTACTTCCCCGCAGCCACCTCAGTGTGATATGTATACTCGAGAAATACTATTCATGCCCTTGGAAGTATTATTCATGAAATCGAGATTTTTAGGTGTTAAAATTCCTTCCCCTCTTAAAAAATTTCATCCTCAAAATTTACACGGTTCAAATAGTTATAGATATTGCTCTTTCATTTGTCATTCACTTTATTACGTTACTTTCTATAAACCTTAGTGTTTCCATAATACTTTTACTAGTGGGACTGTCTTGTTGTGTAGCTCTTTTACTTCTTATGTCAGGATCTTGACTAGTTCTTCTTTATATGATAGGTCTAGTTGAACTTTTATCCCCTCTATTAATAATACATGTGAAAGGTCCGATCGGTATTTCTTTAGCATTGAAACATGAAATATGTCATAGATTTGTTGTAATTCTAAAGGCAATGACAATATGTGTGCCACTGGTCCAACGCGTTCAATCACCTCATAAGAACAAATGAATCTCAGGCTTAACTGGCCTTTCTTGCCAAACCAGAGTATTTTCTTCCATGGTGATACCTTCATGAAGACTTTATCTTCGATTGTATATTCAATTGACTTCCTTTTTAAATCTGTATATGATTTCTATCTATCTATTGCCGCTTTTAATCGATCTCTGATGACTGTAAATTTCTCTTTTGTATCTCAAATAAAATTCAGCCCCATCAACTTTTTTTCACCCAATTCTATCCAACACAATGGAGTTCTACATTTTCTCCCATATAGAGCGTCGTATGGTGCCATTCCCAAGCTTGCTTGATGGCTGTTGTTATATGTAAATTCTATTAAGGATAAATATCGATCCCAATTACCTTTAAATTCAACGGCATAGTTTCTCAACATATCCTATAATACATGAATCACCCGTTCTAATTGGCTATCTATCTGTAGGTGGAATGCTATGCTAAAGGTAAATCGAGTACCCAAGGCATCATGTGATTCCTTCTAAAAAGATAATAGATATTAGTACTCCATATAGTCTGATAATCTCATCAATGTACATATGTGCAAGTTTCTCCAGGGAATAATTCATTTTTATAGGGATGAAATGTGTTATCTTAGTTAGTCTATCTACAATTACCCACATTGCATCACATTTACTCCTTGTCATGGGTAATCCAATTATAAAGTCTATTATAACTCTTTCTTATTTCCATTCTGGTGTTACTATAAGATGGA
>CANXYI010411761.1:0-13584 GCA_948208565.1 Hura crepitans | reverse complement strand
AGTATGAAATGGTCATTTTAAGGCTAAATGACCATTTTAGTAAAGCATGAAATAGTTGTTTCAGGTTAAAACGACGCAGTTTTACCCAGTGGCCCAAAACTTGTTAAAATAAATTTTTTTCCAATTTAAAAACATTTTTTTCTTTTTTTTAAATACTCCTCCGACCTATCGGCTTAAGCCTTTAGCCCACCACAAACACCTATTTTTCTCGCAATTTGAGTTACACCATAAGATTTTTGGGTCAGATGAAGACTTATGTTCAAAACTTAATTAAAAAATTTTAGAGAAAACTTTGAAATCTTTGAGTCAAATGTTGAAATCCTCATTTATCAAAATTTAGTCCTTTTTTCATCATTAGGCAATCTGAACATGAGAGCCTCAGAAACCCAGTGTTTACAACATGGGGCATAATACAGATGAATGTAGAGTATTGAGGGATGAGATAGAGAGGCTTATTAAAAAAGGATCCTTGAAAAGATTCTTGGATGTGGGCAAATCCAAAAAATAAGAGTCTTCCTCAATGTAGTCTAGCCATTTGGATTCAAAAGAAGAAAGAAGGAAGCCGAAAATACCTAAAATGCATCAAAGAGTAAGAGTGATCCAAATGATAGCTGATGGTTCCTTGTACAGTGATTCCCATTCTAAAAGAAAATAGGAGACGAAGGGAGTATACTTTTTTGCAGGTGCAAAAGATATTAAGGTCCCCCATGAAGATGCCTTAGTGATTCAAGTGTACATTGCTAACTTCTTAGTAAAAAGAATACTTATGGATAGTGGCAATGCTATTAATCTATTGAGTCTAGAGGCTTACAAGAAAATGAAGCTACTGATGAAGGATTTGAAGCAGATTAAGATGCCATTGATAGGCATTTGGGAATGCTTCTATCCCCGTCGTCGACTTGGTGGACCTTTATATAGAATTAGGGGATGAAGTGACCTCTTACATAAGTAAATGCACTTTTATGGTGGTGCACATCCCATTTTCTTATAATGTTATTTTTGACAGGCCAATGTTATTCGAATCGAGAGCTGTCACTAGCATCAGATACCTCGTTATGAAAATCCCCACTCAGAAAGGAGTTACGGTAGTACAAGGCAATCAGAAAGCTGTTAGGGAAGCTTATGCAGCCACCCTAAAAGAATTTTAACTTCAGAAGCTTGTGTTAATTGACAGAGTTGAAGACGACAAGGATGACCTTAGGCATAATCCAATGGAAAAGTTGGTAAATAAGCAAGTAGCTCCCGGAAGAGAGGTCATAATAGGTAGTGAATTACTAGAAGTGGATAAGAAAGAAATCCTTCAAGTTCTATGCATTGATCAATAAAACTTTTGCTTTGTCTCAGGTTGAGATAATAGTGATTGACCCAAAGATGATGTCATATAGACTCCAAGTTAACCTAGGGGCGAAGCCAGTCATGTAGAAGCTTTGGCGCTACCCCCCAAACAAGCTAAAAATCATACTAGAAGAAACATAAAGGTTGTTAGATATGGGTGTTATTTGAGAGGTTTCATATCCTAAATAGCTAGCTAATATTGTCTTAGTAAACAAAGAAAAAAAGTGAGAAGGTGTGAATGTGTGTCGACTTCATTGACTTAAATAAAGCTTGCTCGAAAGATAGTTATCCCCTGCCTTACATTGATAGGTTTATCAACTCTATGGTAGATTATGTGGTCTATTCCTTCCTTGACACCTATTTCGAGTACCATCAGATATCCATGTACTAGCAAGATCAGGAAAAGACTAGCTTCATCACACATGAAGGCACGTTTTGTTATAACGTCATGTCATTTAGGTTAAAGAATGCAGGAGCCATATACCAGAGACTCATGAACAAAATGTTTAAGGATGTGCTTAGGAAGTCAATGGAAGTCTACGTTAATGACATGATATTTAAAAGCAAATCAGTGCAAAGCCATGTGTCTGACTTGATGAAAGTGTTTGAGATATTGAATCAATATAAGATGAAGCTGAACCTTGAGAAATGCATGTTTGGGGTATATTCTGGCAAATTTTTGGGATACATGGTGTCCCAAAGAGGCATAAAGGCCAACTTAGAGAAGATCCAGGCAATTTTAGATATGCAGCCTCCAAAAAGTATAAGGGATATTCAAAAGCTTAATGGTAGAATTATAGCACTAGGAAGGTTCATTTCTCATTTAGCTAAAAAGTGCTCACCTTTCTTTTAATTCTTGCGCAAAGGGTAAGACTTTGAATGGAACAAAGGATGCCAAAAAGCTTTTGAAGAATTGAAGACTTCTTTGATGACACCAGCCTTACTAGCCAAGCCGAATAAGGGGAAGATTTATTCATTTACCTCTCAGCCTCTAATCAAGCAATAGTGCCCATTTTAGTCAAGGATAACTAGGGGGTGTAGAAACCTATTTATTATGTTAGTTAAATTTTACATGGCACAGAGGCAAGAAGAAGCCTGATCGAGAAGATTTTTATGGCTTTAATGATGGCAGTAACCAAGTTGAGACACTACTTTCAAGCCTACAAGGTAACTCTACGGACCAACTAGCCATTGAGGAAACTTCTGTAGTGTCCTAACGCTAAGGGCAGGCTGGCTGAATGGGTTGTTAAGCTTTAATCCTATGACAATAGATTTGAACCCAAGACAACAATGAAGGCAAAGGCTCTTGCATATTTCATTGTAAAATTCAATGATTTAAATGTGAATGAGATTCCACAGTCAAAAAATCTAGAAGCGCGGGAATTGTTAGTGGATGGGGTGTCCTAAGGTGCAAGAGTAGATGCAAGAATCATTTTGAGAGGCATTTTCATTGAATACGCCCTAAAATTATGCTTCAGTGCTTCCAACAACATTATAGAGTACGAAGCATTACTTACCAGTTTAAGGATAGCAAAGGAAATTAAGCTAAAATCTTTGCTGATTAAAAGCGACTCCTAACTGGTTATCCAGCAAGTCACGGGAAATTTTGAAGCTAAAGAAGCACATTTAAAAAGTACCTAGGAAGAGTAAAGAGGCTTTTTTAAGATTTGAAAATGTAGGCACCAAATGAGAAATAAACAAGATACCTAGAGAAGATAAAATAGAGGCGGATACTCTAGCCAAAGTCATCACTGTAGGAGGGATAGAGACCACAAGAAGGCTTATGATTGAAGAAAAAATTAAACCCTTGATTCAGGAGGAAGAGGTAATCGTCACTGAGAAAGAGGAAGCGTGGTATAACCCGATTGTCGATTACCTCCAGTCGGGCATATAGCCTCCAAAAGAAATAGATGCAAGAAGAATCTCTAAGAAGTCACTTGAATATTCTATGATTGACAGGAAATTATATAGGAAGGCTAAAACCCATCTATGGCTCAAATGCATAACTTCAAAAGAGGGGAACTATGTGATCAGAGAGATACATGAAGGAATATGTGGGGCTCACGAGGCTGTGCATACAATAGTAAAGAAAATCATGCACCTTAGTTACTATTGGCTGTCTATCTTAAAAAACACCAAGGAAGTGATCAAAAAGTGCCTTTAATGCTAGATTCATGGCAGAATAATAAGGAAACTAGGCTCGGATCAATAATTTATTAGAATAGCCTGGCCATTCGATTAATGAGGGATAGATATTCTCGACCCTTTTCCTCAAGGCAAGCGACAATTGAAGTTTCCAATTGTTGCAGTATATCACTTCACAAAATGGATAGAGGCAGAACTAGTGGCCACCATCACTGTCACTTGGATACAATAGTTTGCATAGAGAGAAATTATCTATAGATTCAGGCTACCCGCAATACTCATTACAGACAATGGTAAATAGTTTGATTGCTTGACATTCAGAGAATTCTGTAAGGATTTGAATATTCAATTGAGGTTTACTTTAATGGCTCACCCCCAGTCAAACGGTATGACTAAAGCATCCAACCAAACCATCTTAGATGGCTTAAAGAAGAGACTACAAGAGGCTAAAGGCTGTTGGTTAAAAGAGTCAAATAGTGTGTTACAGGCATACTGAATGACTCCTCAGGCTACCACCGGTGAGACGCCTTATTCCCTCACCTTCGGTTCAGAGGCAGTAATTCCAGTAAAGGTAAGAATCCCCACTTACAAGATAGAAATGGTTAGCCTTCAGGAAAATCATAACAAAAGAAAGTTGGAAGTAAACCTCTTGGAAGAGAAATGGGAAGAAGCTTTAGTCTAATTAGTTTTATGTAAGCACAGGATGGCCAAGTGTTATAATTCTAAAGTTAAACAAAGGGAATTCAACATCGAAGACAAAGTATTAAAAAGAGCCACTATGGCCAAAGGGAATACAGGAGTTGGGGAACTAATGCCCAATTAGAAAGGACCGTATCAGGTATCTGAGATCGTATGTTCGGGAACTTACAAGATCTAGACATTAGATAGATATGCTCTTTTGAGAACATGGAATGTTGAGAACCTTAAAAATATTTTGTATGAATGCTATGCAAGACCCCTTTTAAGGTAGTCAAAGTCAAAAGAATGTTTTTGTTTAGTGTTAATGCAAAATCGTTTGGTAGCCTGCAAATGATTAGTTTTGACGCTAATCAGGGACTATCCAAAGTGTATGTTAGTAAAAAATATTAAGATAATGAACATTAAGAAAGAAGCATTATATGTTATCCTCTCAAAAGACTGTCGAAAAGAAACAAAGGTCACATACAAAAATTAAAATGAAAGGAAAGGCTAAATGAAAGAAATATATGTCTTATTAATGGGGCAATGATTACATTATACATATAAGGTAAAGTAAAAATAATTAAAAAAAAATAAAAAGAAAAAAAAATACAAAATACAAGATGCTGGCTAGTTCATCTGGAGGGTGTTAGGATGACCTTCTGGGGTCCCGGTAAAACGTGTCAGAGATAGAGGAGTGCGCAATCCAGACGTGCCCTTATGTTGGTGGCGCCCCCCTCTAAACCTCCTCTATTGCCCTTTTTAGCTTCCCTTTCACCCTCTTTGTCTTCATTGAGCAATGCATCTAGGAAGTCGAAGTCGACATCAAGAAAATGCTCTCGAAGAGCTATGCTAACCTTGTGCTAGTAGTCCCTAATTTAGCCTCCTACCTTTTTGAGAATTTCATCTTTTTGACTTTTTATGGCGTTCTCATGGGCCGTTTGGGCCTGTTCAGATTCTTTCTTCATCGCCTCATACTCCTCTCAAACCTTTTGAAGCTGCCGATAAGTTATGTTATTTTATGCTCTGAGGTAGCACATTTCTCATGAAGAGAATTTTCTACACTAGTAAAGTGTTGATTAGCTGAGAGCAGAGCTGCGCGAGCATCAACAATCTTTTTCTCGGCATTACAGTAAGCAATTGTAAGCTCATTACATTGCGAATCCAGTTGAAAGAGATGTTGCACGCCCTGTAAGATATAAAAATGTTAAAAAAAAGAAAAAAGGAAGAGAGAGAGAGAGAGAATGAAGGGCAAAGAAAAAGAAATAAAAGTAAGAAGAAAATGGAAGTTTAACCAAAATATTAATGTTACCTATAACAGATAGCCAACGCTATAAACGGCGGAACCATGGTTGCTCATGGATTTTATATGGTTTATGTTGATGAGAAATATTAGATTTTTTGTAAGGTATTTGGCCACGGAGATGTTTTGCACAGTCACCCTTTTCAGGCCAACATTCTCTAGTATTCTGCCTATAAAATCGGCTAAACCAGTGAGCCTTCTAAGCCTAAAATCCCCCATGCTGCTGCTTGGCTTGAGTAGGGGACGAGGGATCACCACTGGCAAAGAGGCGTGCTGTTCGCCTATTGGCACAACTATAACGGTATTTGCAGTGCTCCTCGCAAGTATCCCGGAAGGAGCACCCTTTGAAAAGGACTCTTCCCTTAATGTCAACTCATAGTGCCTTTTACCCCTTTGGATGACCCTTACATATCCCCTACCATTCGGAGCATCCATGGTCGCAGGAGCAACCACCTGACCCCTTATTTGAGCAATTTGCATTACTCCCTTATTACAGTTAAATCTTTCAGCCATTTCTAAAAAAGCAACCAATAAGAAGTTTATTGGTAAAATGCTACAAAAGAAGAATGAAATATACCATATGAAATGCAAATAAATCAAGGAAATAACTAAAAATGAGGGAATAAGAGTCTAAATCTCACCATCGATGAGAAGATTTTCATCTAGCACTAGTAAAAGAGTCTTTGTAGATCGAAGCCCCCCACTTAATAAAAGATCCAAATCCCCACTCACGTGAGGAAAGTCACTTGTCTCGTCCCTTAACATGTTAAAGGTGGAAATCAAACCTTCAGAAAATCCCCCCATTATCTCCTACCAATAAGGAAGTATCTATCCTTGAAGCCCTTGTTGGATCTTAGGAGGTCATTGAATAGCGCCTTACCCAAGCGGCTGGTGAAGGTAATGAAGGATCCCCTCTGAGAGAGATAAAAGAAGCACCGAAAGAGATCTATAGAGCAAGGGACATTATGTTGATGACATAATATCTGAAAGGAGGAGAGAATAAGCCACTTGATTGGACTTAGTTGACTAGGGAAAAAATTATATGCCTTTATCATGCTTTAGTAAAAAGGAGCGAAGGTTAAACGTAGACTACATGCAAAGAATTTTGAAAAAAATAAAGAATTTGTTGTTAAAAGGACCTTAGTCATAACCTATGCCCATAGAGGCAAATGTTCGTTACCCTAGACATATTTTCGATCCGATCTCGATTAACAAAAGGTGAGATCATGTTGGAAATCACCTTAAAAGAAGGTATCATACTTGGGTGCGAGGACGACGAGCTTATCAACCCTGAAGGTTATTGTCCGGTGACTCTACTATTTAAAAGTGTTGAAAACCTGGAGGACTCTACATTTATGGGTACTATGCTAGCAGCATCGATCCCAGCTGCCATAGGCAGCCCTTGGATGGCGATGGTTAGTGGGTTTGAATCAGTCCCAAAGATGGAGGAAGAAAAAGGCGAAGAAAAGGTATTGCCAAAAACAGTTAAATCTACTTCACAAAGTGACATGATTTTACAAAGATAGAAGGAATTGTAATCAAGAAAGGTAGAATGGAAGTACTTACTTGGTGGGTGAACAAAAGAAGGTGCCTAGATTATAGTAGGACAAACCCCCATGGACGAAAATGACAAGCAAAAGACGAGAGAACTGGAGCTTGGCTGTTTGAGGTGCAGAAAATCAATAGTAAATTAGCCAAAATGATGCGCCAGCGCCCTCTAGTCAGTATTTATAATGATGAAGATCTACAATTGGCATTTTTGGCAGTGGAAAAGTTCAAAAAGAGTCATTTAATGTCAGTCACTGAAATGATGTGACAGACACAGTTATCAAAGCATCACGCTAAATGAAGTTGCCTTCAGATAAATGCAAAAAAAAAAGAAGAAAGAAAGAAATAAGGTGATAATAGACTAAAGTAAAGATAAGCAAGATACAAAGAGTCACTTCTCTCTCGGGAATCATTTCTTAGTGTCAACAGCGAAAATGTCTCAACGGTTGTTAAAGGGTCTCATCTTGATCAGGAACTACCTTGCAACAGTTGAACAAATGCAACTTGCAACATTAGTCACGATCAGTCACGGGGGGGGGGACAAATGATAAGACCTTAACTTATCGTAACCATCTAATTTGGCTCACGAGGCCCATTCTGTCTTATATGATCATTGGGCCTAAGTCTGTCAAGTCACGTTCGTACATGTGGAAGCCATCCCATGATTCACGGGCCAATCACTTGCCAGTAGAAGTCCTACAAATAAGAGCATTTACTGCATTCCAAGGCAAGTGTTCCATTACACTAATATTACTATGCCAAAATTCTCCTAGACTATAACTTAAGCTTCAGAGCGACTTTCCTGGGCACATCCCAGGGTAGTGTTTCTATTGTAGGTTTACTTGTGCTATATTACAATCTTAGGCCCTTTCTGTTTACGCCTGATCGAATCTTGTCAGTAATCAATTTTGATTAAAATACTATACAATTATGTTAAAAATTATAACTAAGTAATAAATATTTTGTACATATAATTTTAATATCACACATGTTATTATATTGTAAATTCAAATTATAATAAAAAAAACTACCATAAAAATACACAAAATATTCACAATGCCAAAATCAATACAAATTATAATTAAATATAAACATCTATTATAATATAATCATGCAAAGACAATATATCATCTAACTATTAATAGAAATTATCAATAAAATATAAGTATGAAAAAAATTTAAATCAATCTTTTCAAATTGACCAATAAAAAAATAGCCTACATTTTTAAAGTGTGCGTGTGTATATATATAGAAATAAAAAAAAGGAGAGAGAGATTGGTTACCTTTGGCAAGTAAGGCAACACAATACTGGCCAAAAGAGAAAAATGTGGGACAGATAGGAAAAAATAGAATTAGTAAGTGTATATACACTAGAAAGGGTAACTTTGTTATTTTAGAAAAGTATGAAAGGTATTTATGGGAAGGAAAAATTTAACCACAAGAACACACCGAATTTGTGTGTTCTCGTCTCCCCTTGTTTTCTGCCTCACCAACCCAACCCAAACACCACTATGAAAACACCAACACTATCCATCCAAATTAATTATCCATGGTAGCCACCTTTCCCATCCCGTCTCCCACTACCATCCAAACAAAGTGTAAATCTCTATCAATTCAATATTGTCCTTTTTTAGGAGGGTTTATGCCGTACTTTTTTTTCCATTCAATACATTTTTGCAAGGTCCTTGAGATGATCTCGGACATTGTAAAAATGAATTGTTGATTTGCTAATTACAAACTATTAGGCCCAAATTAATTATTGTTCTCGTTGTTGATTTACTGAGCCCAAAAAAATAGGTTAAAAATAAGAGAGAAAATTACATGATATACATCAATTTTAATCTTATTTTTTAAAAATTTGATAAAAAATTTTATATTTCAAATTTACATTTTTAAAATTTTTAATTTAAAAAATACATCAATTTTTTACCATTTATACGGTATAACAAACTGTTATACCGTTTTTCAATATTTATTGTATAGTGGTATAACAGGGTATAACAACCAGTTATACCAATTTTTAAAATTTTCTACAAAAAGGTATAACAGTTTGATATATCCTGTTATACCATTTTTTAATCTTCTGCAAAAATGTATAACAACTTGTTATACCGTATTATATCAATTTTCAGAATCTTCTGCAGAAAGGTATAACAGCCTGTTATACCTTATTATATCTTGGTATAATAGCCTGTTATACCATATTATACCAATTTTCGTATTACTATATGCTAGTCTTAATATTTAAACAAACATATAATGTGCGTTAATATCTAATATGATTTTTTTACTATAGTAAAGTATTAAATCCAATTCAACTCAAATGAAAATTAAAAATTCAATTAAAGCATAATCTAGTTAACCGAATCACCTGTTTTCGAATTAATTAACACTATATTGCAAATGAATTTTCTTGAGTATAATAAAGTTTGTAATCTTGATTTTAATTTTTTCAATTGCAATTTAATGAAAGATATTTAGTTAATTGTACTTTACCTAGACAAGAACACAAAAAATAATTTGTTAATGAATGAGTTTAAATAAAAAATAGTAAAAGAATAAAATAAAAGAAAAAATAATTGAAATAAAATAAAAGAGAGGCTTTTAGTGAAAAAGGGATGTGAATGAAATGTAAAGGAAGTAAAGGAAAGGAGAGGGAATTAATTTTGATGTATTTTTTATAATGAAATGAATTTTAGTGTATTATTGAAATTTAATTATCTAATTAGTATATTTATGTATAAACCTCAAAACAAAATGATAAATAGTTTTTCTTTGAATTTGACTTTCGTCTTTTTAAAGTCCATAATTTTTTTAAAATAAAAAAAATTGATTAAAAAAATATAGAGCATTAATTATAAATAACATAGTCGTATAGTATATCTAATTATTATAAGTTGTTACTTTAATTTTTTCTTTATTTTTTAAACTAAAAATAAATTTATTGTGTTCTTTATTCCATAGTAAGGAGACCTGAAAACAAAATCGACCCATTGCTATCAACCGTCAATGAGCCGCGAAATAACTGTGCACACTCTAGCAACTCCTCTTTTTTTTTTTTTCCCTGTTTACCCCCCAAATAAACTACCTAAAATCGATAAAATTAAGGTAAAATGTGCAATTTTCAAACTTCAACTTAGTATATAATTTTGTTACTAAAATTAAAGATAAAAAATATTATTTCTAAGCTATAAATATAGAGTGAAATCTATCCCTTACTATAGGAATTGATTTGCTATTACGTTAGTGATACTAGATCATAGTTGAATCGATTTTATAAAAAGTGATAGCATTGAATTTAATTTTTTTAAATAAATAATATTATATATAAAATATTTAAAAATATATGTTGAATAACTATGTATAAAAATAAAAATAATTAAATTTTTATTTATAAATACTTAAATTTAAATAATTTATATTAATATATAAATTTATTAATAAAAATAAAAATTAAGGTCGATAGAATTTGAATTCAAGACTTTTTAACAGTTTTAAGCGGCCTAGGCGGGAGGGGACTATGAGGAGCCTTGCCCTTCAAAACCCTTTGAAAAGTGTATATATATATATATATTATTTTGTAATTTTTTTAATGAATCTAGAAAAATTATAATTATATAAATAAAAATATATTATTGTTATCTAATACATATAAAAATTTAAATAATTAATTATTTTTTCATAATTTAATTTAAAAGACAGAAAAAATTGATTAAAAGCTTAAATCTAAATATAACTCTTGTCAAAATTTTGGATTAAATACTAGAGTACTGTTTTAACTAGGTATTAAAAAAATAGAAATAAACTATAGTAGATTTTAATTCGGAGAAAATATTATTTTTTCGTGGTATGCTTTTTCTCAATAATTTTAAGATATTAAATTTTTACAGGGATAATATATAATACAAATAATTCAATTAAAACGTATATAAAATTTAGTAAAAGAAAATATTTTATCTTAAAGTTTGATGTGATAAAAAATGAAATATTCGACTCTTCCAAGCAAAATTTTATGGCTTTGCCCCTAATTTTAAGGTTAAGTAAACCATTTGGTCTAAATTATGTAGTAAATACTTTATTATATCAACATATTATATATTTTAACTGAGTTTTAATTTTTATATGAAAACCGGACCTAATGAATTGTCTTTTTCGACTAAACCAATCAGATCGGTTTAATTTTGATAACATCATTAATGATTTATTTAGATAACATTTTATTAATATTGATGATAATAGTGTCATTAAATGATAAAAAAATTTGAAATAAAATTAAAGATATTTTAGAAATATAATTTTAATAATTCATGAACCAATTTGAATTTTATGATTTAAAAATTCGATTAAAAGTCATAATTTTCAAATCACGAGATTATTATGTCTCATCGTGAGTCATTCGTGACCATATTTTTTAAAGTATTTTCAAAAATTATTATCTACTAATATATATATACACTAAACCTGAATCTTCATGAACAGTAACTAAGTATGGGCCTGTGGACAATTTGGGTCTGCTACTTAAGTGATTGGGTTGGATGAGCCACTGGACAACCAGATCGTGGATTTGTTGCTTCAAGTCTGCCCATAAAGAATTAACAGTTGTCCCTTGCATTTGTTGCCTTAGCTGGAACGTGGCTTTGTGAGCAGTTGGTGAAGTTGAGAGTGGCTCTGGTCCTTCCGCTGGAAGACCGTGCCACCTCAATTCAACGGATTATATTTATTGTGACTTTTTTCTATTTGATACGGCCTGAGTCGTCTGGAAATCCGATCCTCTTCTGGAATAACTAGGCCGGTGTTGGAGCGTGCATGACTTGGCCACCTACTAAAAGAAAATTTTCTGTCTCAGGTGTATTACGTGGTATAAAAGTTGCGGGTTTTGAGATTCATTTATTTTGGGAACAAAGCTGAAAGTTGCAGGTTAGTTTTTATAGGAAAGGTTAGTTTTGTCTCGTTTTTTCTTTCCTATTTTTATGTTTGCTTTTTCATTGGTTTTTTTGTTCTTTATTTCTTATCATTTTTTTTCTTTATTTCTTAAGTGGAGGTCCGTTAAAAGGGAAGATTTGCTAAAAGTCAGAGCTGCAAGTTGGATAAAGAAAGGTTAGTTTGTGTTTTCTGTTTTCTTGTTGTGGCTCTTTTTTGTTTTTGTTTTTCCCCTGATGATAGCTTGGCTACTCACTAGATTAAACCAGCAACCGATTCCCATTTTAAATGATAATATTGAATCTGTTTCTTTGCTCTATTTTCTTGCTGTGGCTGTTTTCTGTTTTTATTTTTCCAGTGATGATAACTTTTTGTAATTTTTCTCTTCAAGCTCAACTCTTGACACTGACATTGATTGCTCTCTCTATTGCTCCAATTGCCATGCAAAAGGATTCCTTTGTTAAAGACCTTTCAGGCGCCATGCAGGCTTTAAGCCTGTAACTATCTTCTTGACTTGATTTTTCTTTTAAATAATTTTCCTAATTAATTTCTGATTATCTACATATGGAATAAGGGGATGACATATTATATCACCTTTTTTAGGTTCAAATTTATACCCTTAAATATATTACTAAAAAAAATCCAAAAATCAGTTTTATAAAGCTTCACGAGATTAAGCTTTGGGTAGTGAGGGAAAAAAAAGTTGATTACGAGAGTGAGCTTTAGACTTGAAAGCACCAGTTACTGAAAATATGCACAACCCAGCACACAAACAACCGTATAATCATATAAAAGAGACATTTTTCAGATATTGTCAATAAACTAAAATCCAAGTAAGTTCAAAGACACATGAGCACGTGTGTCCTAAAACCTTAATGGGAATTCAAACTCGATTAGAAAGCTTACAAACAGAAGATAGGTTGAGTCTTAATTTACCCTGAAACAAAAGCCTTATGTGATGACATGTGTATGACTCATGTTTGGTTAATGCTATTGATTCATTGTCTTTATTCACTATTTAACCCTTAAATTAATAGAGAGATTACTTTATTTTACCTCAATAAAAAAATTAAATGAAAATAAGTTTTACTTGCCTGGCATTGGGTATGGAGCAGCCTTAAATCTTCAGGCCAACTGTCCCATCCAAAGAAGTACCTGCAAGTTAGTGAGGAAATTAGTCACTGTGTCCGACGGTGGATACCCTGATTTAGACAAAAAAAAAAAAGAATTGACTCAAAATTTAGATATTTTAATATTTTTATTCTGCACGTGTAAAATTTTTTTGGGCTTCAACAATTTTTTTTGTAAAGTAAGACAGCTTAATTTTTTAGAATCAGAATTTCAGCTGAGTGCAGAAAAATCTTATACTGACTCACTTGGAAAAAAACTTGAGAAGTCACAAAAAAACGTATGATCATATGTCCCGATTGTATACAAAAGCTAAGTGTGAAAAGAGGTACTTAGAGCGCCATATAAGTTCTATCGGTGATAAATCTTCTTGCGGGGAAAATTAAGAACAGTTTGCTAAAGATAAGTATTAATAGAAAAGTGTTTTGTATATGTGTAACAGCTATATTTGAATTTTCATGTAATATATAGTGTGCAAGGATTAGAATATTTAGTGGAAATTAAGTTTAGTAGAATATTGATCTTGG
>CANXYI010411747.1:0-18107 GCA_948208565.1 Hura crepitans | reverse complement strand
CCCTAAACCCTAAACCCTAAACCCTAAACCCTAAACCCCTAAACCCTAAACCCTCAACCCCTAAACCCCTAAACCCTAAAACCTTAAACACTAAAAAACCCTAAACCCTTTCGTCTTAAGTCTTTAAGTTTTTGAGTTTAGGGTTTAGGTTAGGGTTTTAGGGTTTATAATGTATCATTTACTTGTTTAGGGTTCAGGGTTTTAGTGTTTAGAATTTAGAGTTTAGAGTTTTTGGATTTAAGGTTTTAAGTTTTCGGGTTTGGGGTTTAGGGTTTGGGATTTTAGGGTTTAGTGTGTAAGATTTAAGGATTTAAGGTTTAAGGTATAAGATTTTTGGATATAGGGTTTTGGATTTAGGATTTTGTGTTTTTGGTTTTGGGTTTAGGGTTTGGGGTTTAGAGTTTACGGTTTAGCATTTTTGGATTTAGGGTGTTGGGTTTTAGGTTTTGTGTTTAAGGGTTTAGGTTTTAGGGTTTTAGGATTTTGTGCTTTGGGTTTAGGGTTTAAGGTTTAGAGTTTTGGTTTTACGGTTTTAGGTTTTGGGTTTCAGGTTCGAGTTTAGGGTTTAGCATTTAGGGTTTTAGTGTTTGGGGTTTAGGTTTTTAGATTTAGGCTTTTAGTTTTGAGGGTTAAGGGTTTTATGGTTTAAGGTTTATTATTTACGGTTTCGAGTTTAGGGTTTAGGGATTGAGGCTTAGGGTTTGGGGTTTGGGGTTTGTGTTTTAGGGTTTTGGGTTTAGTGTTTAAGGTTTGTTATTTTAGGATTTTAGGGTTTATGATTGACAATTTTGGGTTTTGGGGTTTTTATGTTTGGGATTTATGGTTTTCGATTTTTGGTTTAGGGTTTGGTATTTATGGTTAGGGTTTAGGATATAGGGTTTAGGTTTGAGTGTTTGGTGTTTTGGGGTTTGGGTATAGGGTTTAAAGTTTAGGGTTTGGGGTATGTGGTTTAGGGTTTAGGGTTTAAGGTTTAAGGTTCTAGGTTTTAGGCTTTAGGGTTTCGGGTTTAGGGTTTCGTGTATAGGGTTTAAATTTTAGGTTTTTCATTTTAGGGTTTTAGGTTTACAATTTAGGGTTTAGGGTTTTAGGGTTTAGGATTTATGATTTTAGGGTTTAGGGTTTTTTGGTTTCTAGTTTATATGTTTAGGGTTTTAGGTTTTGAGTGTTGGGTTTAGGTGTTATGGTTTAAGGTTTAGAGTTTTGGGATTAACTATTTAGTGCTTAGCATTTAGGGTTTAAAGTTTTATAATATAAGTTTTAGGGTTTGGGGCTTGGGTTTTAGGATTTAGGGTTTGGGGTTTGGAGTTTAGGGTTTGGGGTTCAGGGTTTTAGATTTTAGGGTTTTGAGTTTACGTTTTTAGGCTTTATTAGTTTATGTTTTGTGTTTATGTTTTAAGGTAATAGGGTTGAGAGTTTAAGGGTTTGTGGTTTAGGGTTTAAGATCTTAAGGTTTATAGTTTTAGGTTTACAATTTTGGATTTTGAGTTTAGGGTTTGTTGTTTAGGTTAGGTTTTAGGGTTGAGGGTTTAGGTTTTTGGGTTTGGTGTTCAGGTTAGGGTTTTAGGGTTTATCGTGTATGGTTTATGTATTTAGCATTTTAGGGTTTAGGGTTTTAGGGTTTAGGATTTTAGGTTTTATAGTTTAGGGTTTGGGGTTTGGGATTTTAAGGTTTAGGGTATAAGATTTTATGATTTAGGGTTTAGGTATAAGATTTTTGGATTTAGGGTTTTGGGTTTTGACTCTTAGGTTTTGGGTTTTAGGTTTTAGCTTTTCGATTTAGGGTTTAGGGATTTGCATTTAAGGTTTCGTGTTTTTGGATTTAAGGTTTTGGGTTAGAGGTTTAAGCGTTTGGGTTTAGTGTTTCATGGTTTTGATTTTAAGGTTTTAGGATTTTGTGTTTTGGGTTTAGGGTGTTAAGGTTTTGGTTTTAGTGTTTAGTGTTTAGTGTTTAGGGTTTAGGGTTTAGGGTTTATATTTTAGGGTTTAGGGTTTTAGGTTTTGGGGTTTAGGTTTTAAGATTTAGGGTCAGAGATTTTATGGTTTAGGGTTTATTGTTTAGAGTTTCAAGTTTTTAGTTGGGTTTAAGGTTTAGGGTTTGCGGTTTGTGTTTTAGGGTTTTGGGTTTATTATTTTTGGATTTTAGGGTTTAGGTTTTAGTTTTAGGGTTTTAGGTTTTAGGGTGAACGATTTAGGGTTTAGGGTTTGGGATTTTGGTATTGGATTTTTTGTTTAGGGTTTGGGATTTAGGGTTAGGGGTTTACGGTTTTGGGTTTTAGGTTGAGGGTTTTAAGTTTGGGGTTTGGGGTTTATGGTTTAGGGTTTAAGATTTTAGGGTTTATGATTTTAGGCTTCAGGGTTTAGGGTTAGGTTTTATTATTTAAAGGTGCATCATGGTACAATACGGTATGGTAGGGTTTTGTATTTTGTGAGACAATATGGTGTTGTACTATGTTGTATTGTAACATATGGTATGGTATGTTGTACAACGCTATACAGTGTGGTATGGTACTGTATGATATAGTGGTGCTCTATGGTATGGTATTGTGCTATACGGTGTTGTACTGTATGATATGGTACCGTGTTGTACGGTATGGTACTCTATGGTATGGTATTGTGCTATACTGTGTTGTACGGTATGGTACTGTGTTGTACGGTATGGTACTATATTGTATGGTATGGTATTGTTTTATACGGTGCTGTACAACATGGTACTGTGCTGTACAGTATGGTATTGTACTGTATGGTGTGGTGTGGTACGGTGCTGTACTATGTGGTACTGTACTGTATTGTATTGTATGGTACGGTGTTGTACAGTATGGTATTATGCTGTATTGTATGGTATTGTACTATATGGTACAGTACGGTATTGTGAAAGTATGGTACTGTACTATGCGCTACAGTGCTGTACTATACTGTACGGTGCTTTGCTATACAATATTGTGTTGTATAGTATAATACAGTATTATATTGTGTTATATGGTATGATATTATGTTGTAGGGTATGGTAGTGTGCTCTATAGTACTATTTTGTACTCTATGATACTGTGTTGTATGGTGTTGTATTATATAGTATTGTCCTATGTTGTATGCCACTGTACATTATAGTATTGCATGGTCCTATGTTGTGTTGTATCGTTTGGTATTTTTTAACTTATTATATTTTTAAATATATCATATGATATAGTACTATATGTTATAAAGTATTTTTTATTTTATTGAATTTAATTATTATTTATTTTAATAGTGAATTTTAAAAATCTATAATATCTTATTGAGATATTTAATTAATCTTTAAATATATTATATCATAATTTATTTTTTCATAACATTATAATGTTAAATATATTTTAAAAATTAATATCCATTAAAAAAGTATAAAATGCATATTTAATATCTCTATATTTCAAATATAAAAATTCGCTTGCAAATAAATCATATAGGAAAATTAAAGAAGACACTTAATAATACCATACTATACAACGCCCTAAAATATTTACTTTTATCGACACAATACAACAATACTATATCCTATAGTGTATGATACAGTATTACAATTAATGGTACAATATAGTATCATATATTATGATATACTATAGTATGGTATAATATATTATGGTATGGTATAATATAGTATTGTACGGTATAATAGGGTCTGAAATAGTATGTATTATATAATGCAATACGATACTATGGTACTGCATGGTATGCTATGCTATACAATGCATTATAACTTTAGTTTGTATGGCAAGTTATGTTACAATATGGCATCAAATTATATTATACAATAACATACTAAATACAATATAAGATATCATATCTGATAATATAATAATATATCATACAATGCAACATAAAATAAAAACTATCTTACCATACCATACAAGTGGAAGTAAAATCATAATGATTTGGTATATTATATGTAGTTTACTATACAATATAGTGCAAGTGGAAGCAAAGCTATATCATACAGTACCATATTATGTTATTGTGTGGTACTGTACTATATGGTATGATATTGTATAGTATTGTATTATTTTTTTATTATATTATTAATTATTATAACATTTATATATTATAATATTTGTATAATTGTTATATTATTTATTATATTATTATTTATTATAGTATTTTTATAATTATAATAGTATAATACTCATTATGAAACTAACCCATAATTAAAGTAAAGAAAATTTTTTTACTTTATGTTTTGTGGAAAGTCAATATATATGATTAAATTATCAATGTATATTACTGAATTAGTAAAATAAAGGAGTAATACCAACCTTCTTGATAGAATAAGAAATTAGATATTGTTTGTTTTCAAGAACTCGGACACACTACGCCACGGAAAGGCGTAAATCATCGATTCAAATCTATTAAGGGGCTTTGGCCTTTGTGGTAGCATTCCTATTTGAAGAAGGACTAGAAGTAGGCACTTGTAATAACAGAAATAAGAAACTCTATAATTAGTTTGGATTGTAAAATTCAAGAATTTTTCTAAATTAACATTAGATTTGAATGCCTTATTATTTATTTTAGAATATTATGATTTATTTATAATTATTTTATATTTTATACATATATCTTTATAATATATTTTGGTAAGGTATGGTACTACTGTACAGCATTTTATGGAACTGTACGATATGGTATAGTATGTATGGTGTGGTACTATACTATATAGTATTGAATGGTATAGTCTGTATGGTGTGGTATTGTACTCTATAGTATTGAACGGTATGGTAATGTACAGTATGGTATGGTTCTACATATTATGGTATGTTACTGTATGGTATGTAATGGTACTATACGGAATGGTATTATATAGTACTATCTTGTATGGTATCATATGATGGTAAGGTAAGACATGTAGGGTCTTAGGATTTTAGGGTTTAATGTTTAGATTTTTTGGATTTTTGGTTTTCGAGTTTAGGGTTTTCGTGTTGGGGTTTGTGGTTTTAAGTTTAAAGGTTTAGGTTTTTATGATTTCAAGTTTAAGATTTTTGGTTTTAGAGTTAGAGTTTAGACTTTTAGGATTTAAGGTTAGGTTGGAGTTTTAGGATTTAGGTTTTAAGATGCAGTATGGTACGGTATGGTATGATACTACATGGTACGGTATGGTACTATGCTCTATAATATGATACTGTATGGTATGGTAGTGTGTTGTATGATATGGTATTATATTGTGCTGTATGGTGTGGTATTGTATTGTACGGTATTGTACTGTATGGTATGGTACTGTGTTGTTCTGTATGATATGGTATTGTGCTGTATGGTATGGTATTATACTATGCTGTATGGTGTGGTACTATACTGTATAGTACTAAGCCATACTATATAATATTGTATTGTGCTGTATGGTACTGTACTGTATTGTATGGTATTGTGTTGTACTGTACTGTGTTGTATGGTATGGTACTGTACTGTATCGTATGGTATGGTACTGTTCTGTGTTGTGTTGTATGGTATGGTACTGTGTTGTACTGTATGGTATGGTACTGTGCTGAGTGGTACTCTATGGTATTGTGTTGTATGGTATGGTACTGTGTTGTATGGTATGGTATGGTACTCTATGGTATTATATTGTACTGTACGGTACGGTATTGTACTGTGTTGTACGGGTTTGCGCTGTATGATATGGTACTATGTTGTGTACTGTGTTGTATGATATGGTACTATGTTGTGTTGTACTGTACTATATGGTACGATACTATACAATACTGTATGGTATGGCATTGTAATTTATGGTACTATGATATATTGTATGGTATTGTGTTGCATGATACTATACTGTGTTATATGGTTTGGTAGCACTCTATTGTATGGTATTGTACTCCATGGTATTATATTCTTAAAAGTAATTTTTATTTTATTAAATTTGGTTATTATTTATTTTAAAAGTGAATTTTAAAAATCTATAATGTTTTATTAAGTTATTTAATTAATCTCAAAATGTATTATATTGTAGTTTTATTTTTTTTCCAACATTATAATGTTAAATATATTTTAAAATATAATATCAAATAAATTTAAATTTTAAAATTTATTTAGAAAAAATATAAAATACTTGTTTAGTATTTTTCCAGTAAAAAATTCACTTGCAAATAAATTATACAAGAAAATTAATTTTTAAATAAATTATCTATTTTTAATTTCATCATATTGAATCGACTCTCAATTAATTTAACTATTAAATTAGAAATTTTATTTCAATGACTTCTATTTCAATATAATTTTAAACAATCCTATTATTCTACACGTTTTTCAATTTGACAATTATATTATTCATTTTATCCATCTAAAAATAAAAACATTATTGACAATTAAATTGTCTACTTATTTATTTTTTACGTGATCCTTTTATTCACATAGAAGATATCATTAATTAATAATAATAAAATGGGATATTCCATTTTGAGGTCAAAAAGGAAGAACAAATAAAAACATTATTGACAATTAAATTATTTTTTATCTATTTTTTACATGATCTTTTTATTTAAATTCATATAGAATGTACAGTACTATGCTATATTGTATGGTACTGTATTATATTGTATTATACTATATATGGTATTATACTGTGTTGTTTTGTGTGATACTATACTGTACTGTTTGGTACATTACTATATTGTACGGTATTGTGCTGTATTATACTGTATCGTACTATACTGTACTGCATAGTATGGTACTGTGTTGTATTATATTGCATGGTATTATATTATATAGTATTGTATTGTATTGCATGGTATTATACTGTGTTATACTTAGTGTACTGTATGGTATTTTTTAACTTATTATATTCTTAAATGTATCATATGATATGGTACTGAATGGTATATTTAGCTTATTATATTATTAAAATAATATAATATTCTTAAAAGTATTTTTAATTTTATTAAATTTATTTATTATTTATTTTTAAAGTGAATTTTAAAATCTATAATATTTTATTAAGTTATTTAATTATCTCAAAATATATTATATTATGGTTTTATTTTTTTACAACATGTTAAATATATTTTAAAATATAATATGAAATAATTTTAAATTTTAAATTTTAAATTTATTTCGAAAAAATATAAAGTAGTACAGCCTACAGTACACTGGGCATGAACCATTTTCCATGTGTCAAGGAGGGACACGCCCAGGATCTCCTCTTCCTTTCTCTCACTGACTGGGTTTCCATTTTCTCGACCTTTTTCTCGCGCAAACATCGTATCGTACATCTTCTTCAATTTGAGCTTGCATGGTTTAGTAAGTTTCTTCTGTCATTTCTTTTATTTGATTCTTCTTCTCTTCTTCTTTCAACGTTTGCTTGCCTCAAACTACGTCCCTTGTGCATTGAAATTTGTAGATGAAGATGACGAGAATGATTCCTCTAGTCGTTGGTTTGAACTTTAATTCCTATTCCTATTTCATCACTCTATATTTATTTTTCTTCCTACTCATATATTCCTCGCTTCTTTTTACTTTATTATGCCTGTACTATTAATTTTCAGCTTTTTCGTCATTTGAATACTTGGAAACGGGGGAGACCCTGTGAGGTCCATCTCGTTGCTCAGAGAATCCGGAATTCGCTATGGATCTTGGCAATTGAGTTTTAAGCTTTTATATGCTATCACTTATTGGATTATTGTCTTTGCTTTATCAACCCTATGCGTACTTTTTTTGTTTCTTTTTTTTTTTCCCCCTATAATAACTAATTTATCTATCTTTTTATTTCATTTCTTTTCAAGTTAAAGCTACCGTAAATGCACCTGTCAGTAAGGTATCGCGTTGTAGTTGACCTGCTTTTTTCTTCCATATAGTAAACATTATATCAAATTTTAGTTTACTGCTACGCAGTTGTTAGAGAGAAGTGAGAGAACTTACAAACTTTTTAATTATGTGACACTTGAGGGGAAAAGTAGAAAGAAAATGGAAACCCCTTTTCGTTGACCCTACTAGACTGGTCTGTTTATCAACCACCAAACAAGGCATTTATTAGTATACGAATTTGGCAAATTGAATAAGCTTATGTTTGATTAATGATTCTTTCGTTATATAACTGGACTATCAACATATCTATTTGGCTAGAAGCAGTGCTGATAAAATTTGGTGCTTTGCACCATTATTAAGCTTTAATTGGCTTGTGCCTTCAGCAAGATTTTTTATGGTGGATTCATCACTTTGTAGAGGCCAGCTAAGTTTGCGGATGCATCACATGCCTCACCATTTGTATTTGTTTAGAGTCTGAAATTTTTTAATAATGGCTTCAAGAGCAATCTTTCGGAGGAGGAGATCACTATTTGAATCTTTAAATCATCCAACTCGCTTCATTCGGAGTTTTAAAAGTTTGGACTATGAGCAGCCATCCCAATCAAGTGACTTGGAAGGACCAAGATGGGTTGACGGCCGCCAATTTGGAAGCAGAGATCGCAAATGCGAAGGGGTATTGTCTTCTGTTGTCAGGGGTGGAGTTTTATCTCTTTTAGCTTCAAGGTTTCTTAGGCATGGTTCTTGTGCATTTCCAACTCTGGATCCTAGGACTGGAAGGGCACATTTTGATTCTCCCTTGGGAATTAGACGGTTTTCACAGTCTTCCTCTGCCACAGCTGGTCAACCAGAATTCAAAAATAGTAGTGACAGACATATACAACAGGCTTCCAAACAGGTAAAGGAAGCTTCACCAGAGGAATGTGATGAAGCTGTTGAAGATTTGAGTGAGGCAAAAGCCAAGGCAAAAGCTAAGCAGGTGCAAGAATTACGAAAGAGTTCTAAATCAATATTCCAGAGAATTTGGGCTATGCTTCTGGGTGTTGGTCCTGCTTTGAGAAATGTTGCTTCAATGAGCAGGTTGAATTTACTTCTATTGCCTTTAGTATTGATCCAATGAAGTCATCAGTAACTTATTTGCCATTTTACATGTTTTTTCTTAGGGAAGACTGGACTAAGAAATTGTACCAGTGGAAGGATGACTTTAAGTCTACAATGCAACACTATTGGTTGGGCACAAAGCTATTGTGGGCTGATGTTAGAATTAGCTCAAGATTACTGGTGAAACTTGCCAGTGGAAAGGGTCTTTCAAGAAGGGAAAGACAACAACTCACACGTACTACTGCCGATATATTTAGGCTAGTTCCTTTTGCAGTTTTCATTATTGTTCCATTCATGGAATTCTTGCTGCCAGTATTCCTCAAGTTATTTCCCAACATGTTGCCATCAACCTTCCAGGACAAGATGAGAGAACAGGTGCGATCCTCCCGTTTTAAGCTATGCAATTGTATTGTTATATTAAATGGGTTGGAGGAGAGTTCATAAATATACATGTATAGTTGTCTATCAAGTAAAATTTTTATGTATCTTTATTTTCATGTTTAATCTAAAATTTTAGTTTCCAAAGTAGGTGATGCTTTATCTATGTAGCCTTTTATGGTGAAAATGTGAAATGGCTTTGAAAGGAATACACAGCCATAAGATTACACTGCTAAAATTTTAGGTTTAGAGTTTCATATTTCTATTTTCTTGTTCTTTTCTTTTCCTTTAGTTTGTTTGTCATTTTGTGAATATACTATCCCATAAGAAAAAACACTAATCTCCACTTTTGTGTTGTTATTGTTGTTCATTATTTTTATTATGCAACACAGAAGGCTTACCTGTGTCTGCAATAGCCTGAACTTTGTTGAAATGTGGATAATATAAGCTAGCTCTATCCTTGTTACTTAATCCTTACTTGTCCAATGTTCTGTCAAAGCATTATTAAATGTTTTTGACGCGACATCTTATTTGCAATTAAATTGTGATAATAATTGCCTAAGAAAATTTATTTGATAACCAGAAAAATACTCAGTGATTTTATTAATTTGATTCAACACATCTTACATAACATGTTGGCTTGAATAAAGCTTACCACAGAAAACTCAACACTTTTTGAGTTTCTTAACTCTTTACTCTCAACATCCAACAAGTCAATATGTAGGAATTGACACCCCTATTTATCCTAATCTTGAGAAGGTTTACAACATAAATATCTAATTTTAATAATTGTCTTCAAATCCAAATTGAATTTATCTTTTGACCAAGTCAAAGAAGAAGCTTTGAATTATCTTCTTGCTAAGCCCAAGAAAACTTGGCTCAAGCTCATAGCTAGCTACCATATTCTAGAATAGGAACTTTTGGATTACATGAAGCCAAAATCAAATTTGATTCTTCTTTTTAGAATTCAAAATCAAGTTTAATTCATAACACATTGCTGTTTGTAAGTTGTCAAAGCACTCGAGATTGAGGTTTATCCACAATCAAGCTTAATTTAGTACAAAGTAATAAAGCAGATTTAAGTGCCTGCACTTCTCTTATGAATAAAAATATTGGTCTCATGCAAATGCTAAATTTGTAGGAGGCACTGAAAAGGAAGCTAAATGCTAGAATAGAATATGCCAAGTTCCTTCAAGACACTGTTAAAGAAATGGCAAAAGAAGTCCAGAACTTGCGAAGTGGAGAGATAAAGAAAACAGCTGAAGATCTGGACAAATTTATGAACAAGGCAATTTTCTTGTGGTTCTTCTATCTCCCCAAAATACAAAAATTCTGAAGATGATGAAACTCAGTGTTAGGTTTCATTTTGATATTTAAACAGGTTAGAACAGGTGCACGAGTTTCAAATGAAGAAATTTTGGGCTTTGCCAAGTTATTTAATGACGAGCTTACTTTGGATAATATTAGCAGGTTTACTACTGTCTTGTCTTAATTTTTTTTTCTCTATCTTTGCCCTGTATATGGACTTCCTTCCTTTCTTGTGTACTTTGATACTGGATCAATCAATTTATCACTTTATTTGTTAAATACAGGTCACGATTAGTAAACATGTGCAAATATATGGGTATTAGCCCATTTGGAACTGATGCATATCTACGTTTTATGCTTCGAAGGAGACTGCAAGAGTAAGATGAATTTCTTTAGATTCTCTCTTGATTAGCTTTGTCAGGTCATAGTATCTTCAACAAATGCCGACTGATTGGAAATGTTTTTTATTTTTTGGATTGTAAGGTAGAACTAGTGGCTTATGACCATGAATTGTGTCATCTCATACTGTTTTGGTGCTTGCTAAATTACTAATGTGGCGGTTGGGATGGAAAATGTGGAAAAAAAATGATGTAAAATGTTGACTATTGCCCAGAGTATCAGTTCAACTTAAAAATCATAAGTGGGCATGCCTGGCCATTTCCTTAATGTTCTGATAATGTAAGAGGGGATCTTTAATACACTGTTGCTCTTTCCATATAACAAAATGGAGATAGATTGCATTGAAATTCTTAAAATTTTGTAGGTTTTTTGGTTGCCTAGTTTAGGTTCAATATTATTGCAAAAGAGTTGGAAAAATGAACATTAAGTTTTGAATGACCTATTGAACTTTTCAAATAAATAACTTGCAAATTGTTTTAATTTTTTGCAGGATCAAGAATGATGATAAGATGATTCAAGCTGAGGGTGTGGAGTCACTTTCAGAAGCTGAGCTTCGCCAAGCTTGTAGGGATCGAGGCTTGCTTGGATTAGTCTCAGTTGAGGAAATGCAGCAGCAAGTTAGTATCTCTTAGAATTTATTATTATTTGTAATTTTCTGACTTAGCAAAAGATTTGTGCAGTCTTTTCTTGGCCAGGAAAGGAATAATTAGAAGTCATTTCTGAAACAAAAGTTGAGAATAATTAGTTAAGAAGCAAAGGTCAACAGAAGTTAAGAATAATTAGCAATAGAAAGTTGTTTCAGAAGCAAAGGTCTACATAAGAATCCATTTTTCAAAGTAATTATATCCATTAGCATTCTCTTGCTTTTATTTTCAGCATCAAGAAATAAACTGGTTAATTTCCAGCCTGTTAAACCAGGTTACTGTCTTAAGCACCTAGAATTGCTGCATAATATAATAAATTCATGCTTATTTCCTACTTGCAAGTTTCCATTGTTATCTCCTTTTCTTTCACCTTTCCAATAATGGAACTTCCAAAATCATGCAGTGTCCTCATTTAATATTAGACTGCTGACGAACTGCAACCTCTATCTTGACTTGGCTTTCCCTCTATGCACTCTTGATCGTACTTGGTAAAGTAGTGAAATGTTCCTCGTATATTGAATGGATATACCATCAAGGAATGACTTTCGTGAGGTTCTTTAGAAGCAGCACCCACCCACACACACATATACATCCTTTCTTTTTATAGTAATTTTCTGTTTTGGCCCCTTATTATGGATCAGAACATCAGGCAATAAATCAAGCTTGTCAAAGGTTTTGAGAATAACTTACATCTACATTTTGGTAGCAAGTGCCATTGTGGAGTTTCTTAAATGTATGCCAAAGAAAGCAAATTCCATTCTTTTCAGATATTGTTATATTGTATTCCACATGATGGTGAGGGAGCTTCATGTTGTCCTGGAATGAAATTGGAAATTTCTCTATGCAGCTTCGTGATTGGCTGGATTTGTCTCTCAATCATTCTGTTCCATCTTCTCTATTGATTCTGTCTAGGTAACTACTAGGCATGTTCATTTTTGTCTCAAAGCATGGAGAACTTCTAAAAATTAATCTTTTTTTACTGCCTGCAGAGCCTTCTCTGTTTCTGGTAAAGTTAAGCCTGAGGAAGCTGTTCAAGCCACACTTTCATCTCTTCCGGATGAAGTTGTGGATACTGTTGGAGTTACTGCTTTGCCATCTCAAGATTCAGTTTCAGAAAGGAGAAGGAAGTTAGAGTTCCTTGAAATGCAGGAAGAGCTGATCAAGGTTAGCTATGTTATATTATGCTTGTTTGGGCATTTCCCTATTAATAGTATTCCTCCTCTGAAACCCCTTCATAGAGTTGAATACATCTGTGTGATATGCATGAATGTCATCTATGGAGGCATTGCTACTAGAATTCACTTTTCTAATTGACTTCTTTAATGATAAGTATCTCTATGTTTGTTCTGTGGAATTCTAGCCTGATCCATAGCTTGTTACATAGTTCCATATATTGAGAAAGGCTGTTATTCACATAAATTTCATTGAAGTGGGATTCGGGAAGGGAATTTCTTAGAGGCCGTATGCTAAGTATTTGTCCATGAAATCCTGCTCTGATTTCTCAGACTTGAAACTGAAATCTAGCAAGCTGTGACTTTCACAACAAACAATGCAATGTCCCTTATTTCAATATACTCTCTGGAAGACTTTGATTTTGATTTTCATGGACTTCACATAAGCTTTGTGAAGCTATATTTTTCCAGTTTATTTAAAATTCTTGGCCTTTTGATTGTTTTTTCTGAATGAATCAACAAATAGGAGGAGGAAGAAGAAGAAGAAGAGGAGCAGGCCAAGATGAAGGAATCTATTGGTAGCCAAAAGGATGTGGCTTTGGAAGAAATGAACATTCTAACAGCTAGAGAAGCAAAAGAGCAGGCCAGAGCAAAAACATTGGAGAAGCATGAGCAGCTTTGTGAGCTCAGTCGTGCTTTAGCTGTTTTAGCGTCAGCTTCTGTAAGGATCAGATACATGTAATTGTTATATATATTTTTTTTACTGTCGTTTTATCTGTTTAAAATTATTACTTGCTTTTTCTGTTACCAATTTCAGTCAGTCAGCAGAGAGCGTGAAGAGTTCCTGAAACTTGTTAAGAAAGAGGTACAAGACTGTGTGGTCTATTTTGTGCTCTTATGCATTACTTCATGAAGTGCTAAACTATTTTCAATTTATTGTTTTTAATTTCTCTAAGATGTTTAAACAATTCAGGGACGCTTACTGTATGGCTTTCTAAGATTTATCTCATCATTTGGCCTTTCGCTTCATACCTTTTTACATCTCATTGATCAACAACCACTGGAATAGTTGAAGATGTTTATCTCATGAAAGCTTTATTGCTTTTGCTGTTTCTGTCCATTTATCTATTTGACTGGATATGTGTTTTGCCTTGGGGAGGCATTTTTCTTTATCCTATTTTTTCCTCCATATCTCTGAACTGGGTATATCTGTATGTTCTAAATCAGAACTGGATGCTGTAAGGATGAACTTATTTGTTTCAAATTTAGACCATGTTAAATATGTTGTGATGGTGTCTGAGAGATCGATGGTTGTAATGCTTTTGAGCAGTGCCCAAATAAATTATCTTTTCTGTATATTTATGCTGATTTTCTTGGTACCAGATGTTTGGAGAATAACATTCATTCATGCATTGAAATGTCAAAGGTTTCCATTTGAATTTTCCTTGAGCCGAATGGTGCTCAGCTAATACATTTTATGCCTTTCTTGACTTTACTTTGATATCTTAATTATTTGGGCTCTTCTTGTTGAGAAACTTCAAATGCAACAAAATTTTGTCTAATTGCATTCCCTTTCCAATTACTCTTATTTGCTGTTTTATATTTTCTATTTCTAGATAGACTTGTACAATAGTATGGTGGACAAAGAAGGGACAGATGATGAGGAAGAAGCTAAGAAGGCATACAGAGCAGCTAGAGAGAAGAGTGACCATGCTGCTGAGATGGCCATAGCTGACAAGGTTTCTTCAAAACTGATTGATAGAGTAAGTAAATTAAAAGAATTTTATGTTTGTATTAGCTTCATTTTTTTCATTTTGTTGTTAGTTAGTCTTTGTTTCATTGTGCCCACCCTGTGCCTTCGATTAAAATTGTAAAGTAAAAATAACAAATTTCCCATGTTCTATGCATACTTTAGGTAGATGCTATGCTTCAAAAGCTTGAAAAAGAAATTGATGATGTGGATGCCAAAATCGGAGATAGATGGCGCTTGCTTGATAGGTTTGTCCATTTCTTGGAAATTTTATTTATTGATTAGTGGAAAGCTCATTACACATTATCCACTTCTATGGCATGTGTTCATGAAAATGTTTTTGGACTGAGAGAAAGAGAGAGAGAAGGGAGGAAAGAGAAATTGTATTATGATCATCAAAGTGGTCCCTAAAAGTAAGAAACATTACATTTATAGTAAAGTAAGGTGCGATGCTATAAAATGCCAAACAAGCACGAGCATAGACCAAAAAGTCTTTGGCAGCTATACTCAGTAACTACTATCTTAACTGTATATAACTAATGGTAATCCCTGTTTTGCCCCTTTCTACTTATATTTAATGATACTCCCTTCATTGGCACATTCTTATCCCTAAGAATGAAAGAACTCGGGGAACTGGGCTTTGATAAAGTTCTTGTCTTCCCAAGTAGCATCAATGGAAGGTCAATTCTTCCATATGATAAGTAACTAAGCTATATGAGTGTCTCCCAGCATTATGGTTCAAGTGTTGAGAACCTTTCTAGCGGAATGATAGTCTTTTTCAAACATAGGTGGAAGTTTTGTAATAGGAATAGTGGGAGAATCGGTTTTCTTCTTTAACAATGAGACATGAAAGACTAGATGAATTCTGCAATTAGGAGGTAGTTTGAGCTTGTAGGCTACTTTCCCAACTCTTTCTAGTATTTGGAATGGCACATACTACTTTGCATTCAACTTAAGAGACTTTCTAACTACTTTAGGGCTGCCTGTATTGAAGCTTTAAGTAGATCCAATCACCCACCAGAAATTCTTCCTCACTTCTTTTCTTATTAGCATATTGCTTAATTTACAGGTGGTGAAACTCCATAAATGGCCTAGCGAGGGCTCATTTTATAGTTGAATGATAGCTGGTATTATACCAATACTTGGCTAAACTTGACTGGTGGCTCTATATCCTAGGCTTGTAAAAAGTCATGCACCGAATATAAGATTCCAAACACTTGTTAAGCCTTTCAAACTGCCTATTAGTTTGTGGATGACAAGTTGAACTCAGGAGGAGTTTAATACCCAATTGTTTCATCAGTTCCTGCCAAAAGAGACCGATAAAAGCTCTGTCCCTGTCAGAAACAATGGTTAGGGGCATACCATGGAGCTTAAAGACATTATCTAGGAAAAGCTTATCACCCACAAACACATCAGTATAGGGGTGAGCAAAACTGAACAGAAATTGAAATTCAAACTAATAGCTATTTCGGTTTATTTGGTTCGGTTTGATTTTTTTTTTTTGAATTTGGTTTGTTCAATTTGGTTCTTGGATTGGGGAAGACCGAATATACTAAACCAACCGAACTTTTAAAACGATGTCAGTTTGATATTTTTATATATAAAAAGCTCAGTTAGTTCGGTTTTCTATAACTAATTCGATCGATTTGGTTTGGTTGGTTTTCAAAGTGAACCGGCTGAATACTCATCCCTACATCAGTCTATGGGTGATAATTGAACTAATGAGGAGTGTAATGACAAATTTTTTCATCAGTTCTTGCTAGGGCTGTGCACCGACCTGACATGAACTAACTCGAACCCGAAGTATGGCCAATCCTTCAACTAGAATTGAACCAATCTAGCATTCGGGGCCCGAATTGAACTCCTGAATAACCCCATTTTTTTTTTTATTTTGTGGATGCAGCATGAAATGATGTCGTTTTTTCTAAAGATTATTGCTTTATACAACACCATTTTAGCCAATCCATGGATGCCTTTTACATTTTGGTTCGGTTCGAGTTGAGCAAGATTTTCACTCAACCCAAATTACCACTATAACCCTTTTTTAAAATTATGACCCGTACCGACTGGAAAAACCCAAATAACTCAACCCGGACCTCTTGGCTCCGGTTTTTCATGTCGGTTCAATTTTGAACACCCCCTAGTCTTTTATCGAATTCATTTGACTTAGGAAGTTTTTGAATAAAGTCCATTGGTATGTTTGTCCAAACAATGGAAGGAATTGGTAATGGCTGTAACAAACCAGGTGAAGCCTTGGATTTCCTTTTGCATCTCTTACAGACATCACATTTAGAGACCCAGTTAACCACTCCTTTGTATGCTTGGCCAATAGAAGTATTATTGTAATCTATGCAATGTACTTCTAATCCTAGAATGCCCTCTTACTAGTGAATCATGACAATCAATTAGGAGTCTTTCCTTTAAGGTTGTGATGGAGACTGTGTAGAGCTTGCTCTTGTATCTTAAAAGGCCCTTAGAGAGGGTGAAATTGGGGGAGGAATTAGGATCAATGGAAAGGGAAATTAGGTTGTCTTGGATCAAAGGATTAGCCGCACATGACCTACTTTATGTTTTGAAAAGCTTCCTGGGCTGTTGCTAATGATAGGAACTGATCTTTCTTGAGGAGGCAATAAGGGGTTTTGACAAGACTCCATACCTTTGACTGAACCTCCTATAATATCCAGTAAGGCTTAGGAACCTTCTTAGACTCTTAGGGTGTGTTCACTTTTAGAAAACAATGGATATTTTCTAAAAAGAAAAATTTCTGTGAAAAATAAGAAATAGAGATTGTCTACTGTAACTGTTTTCCCTAAATAGAAAACATAAAACAATTTTCTGGTTTTTTAAATTTTAGCTTAGAGTTTAGAAAACAAATTTTAGCTTGAACTTAGCAATAGGGAGAATGTTATGGATGCTTTTGTGGGCTAGACTTGCTCTAGGCGTGCCCATTAATTATTCAATATTCGACATTGTTTTAGGGATTAAATGGTTACAAACATTAGGGCCCATTATTTGGGACTTTGCAGCACTTACAATGCAAATTTCTGTAGATGGAAAGCCTATTATGTTGCAGTCCAAGGTGGAACAGCAAGAATTGGATGATTCATGGGCTATACAGGATGGGTTCTTGCTGTACAAAGGTTGCCTCTACCTTCTCCCTTCCTCTTCTTTGATTCCCACTATTTTATCTACCTATCATGATACCACACATGAAGGAGTCCAGAAAACTTTGCACCGCATACGTGGTGATTTTTATTGGAAAGGCATGAAGGCTACCATTGTTGCGTATGTTTCAACCTGTCCGGTTTGTCAATGAAATAAAACAAAAAATTTGAGTCCAGCAAGATAACTCCAACCACTTCAACTTCCAATGCAAATCTGGTTCGACATCTCTATGGACTTCATCGATGGGTTGCCCAAATCGTGGGGGAAAACAATTTTGATGGTGTTCGTGGACCATTTCTCCAAGTATGCACACTTTCTTCCCATGGCACATCCTTATACAGCAGTACGGGTAGCCCAGATTTTCTTTGAGCAGATTGTGCGCTTGCATGGGGTTCCGGAGACAATTACTTGTGATAGAGATGTGGTTTTCACTAG
>CANXYI010411730.1:0-12644 GCA_948208565.1 Hura crepitans | reverse complement strand
TATCTAAGACTGATGATATGTTGTTGGATGATTGTAATCATGTTGAATTATAGGAAAGTGAATTATGTTTGAACCATTAAGTTATAAGACACTATGAAGACATAAGGGTTGAGTAAAGGCCTAAGCAGTGAATAAAAGCTCGATATAGTAGCCATAGCTGAACCAACCAATTTCGAGGATAAAATTTCTTAAGAGGGGAAGTATTGTAACGTCCACCAGTCAAAGTCTTATGAATAGTGCTTTTCAAGACCTGAGTGATGTTCCCCGTGGTGCGGGTCATCATTTCGAGTTCGATGATTGGCATATTGCTCACAAAGATAAGGGAACCTCTAGTTGTTGTGCTAGTGGTGAAGTAGCAACTATAGCCTATCTAAAGAGCTATAACATCTTATGCAGAAACACTGGAGGCACTGGGATTGTAGATAATACTTGCCTTACCATACTATAAGATATGGATGCAACCCTATCCAACTCTTATCCCACTGACATGAAAGCTTGACTTTTGACCACTTCATCCTAGTGCAGTGTGTGATCACCCAACTTATTTATAAAATAATGGACTATTTCATAAGCCTTAATATTATAAATTTTATTATCTATAAACTCAACCCAAATCACTCATATGTTTCTTGGGAATGCCTAAATTAGAGCTCTGATAATACTATTTGTGACACCCCGCACCTAGTCTGAACATTAGTCGATTACCGAGCCTAACAAAGGTGTGCATGCATTTCCATGCTATCCAAATTCTTATCATTTTACCCTAATTAAAACATTCTTAACAAAAAATTTATCTTATAAAAATATGGGTATATAAAAAATTTTAAAAAACTAGTTACTATCCATATTTGGAAAATACTTGTGTTGAAAATCAGGCAACATAACAGCTGTACCGAGATAGTTTCCCAAATACAAATAGTAACCTGTAAAAACAAAAAACACTTCTATAATATTTTCTTATCATTCTCAACTCTAGTGATCCTTTTGATTACTCCTAATCCATTTATCTGCATAATAGCTCAAAAACATAGAACAAATATTTCAACATGGAGTTAACATACATAAAAAACTCAACTTTAAAAATTATTATAGTTCTTGAAAAATCTAAAAATTTGACAATTCAACTAGTTTATGCCATATTCCCCATAATTATATCCATTTGTGTGCTAACTAGCTCTACATCATAAAATTTGGATATAGAATATACAAAAAGGACCAAAGTAATCTATCTCTTGGAAACTTAACAATTTGAGACTTGCTTCTCAAGTTGTCACTATACCTATGCATCGCAAAAGCAAATGATGTGCTAAGCAATAGCTTAGTGGTGTAATTGTTGTAACATGTACAAATATGCCAATTAACATAATTTATTAATATATGAGTATGAACATTCCCATTGTATCATGACATACAACATTAAACATATTATGCATAACTGTAATAACATGGCATAAAAGATGCATATGTTACTTAATAGAAATTATACATCATACATCATTAAAAAATGTCATATACTGAATCCACATTTTTATTATTCATTAATATCTATTTATTAAGTCCATACTGAAGAAACAATTACACTATGGACAACAAAGTATCAACGGATCACCTAGGCCCTTGGAACAACGTAGGCCCTGCAAGCATAAGACTTTAAGGTCAAAAAATCATATCATCGACATGTATCAAACCTAAAGGTTAGAAATAAGATTTGAAGGTCAATGTATTAGACCCATAGGTCAGGACACAAAAAGTAACTCAAAGGTTCATACATCGCAGCCTAAAGGCTATAGAGGTACCGAAGTACCCTAGCAACTATTATGACTCCTTGCTAATCAGTAAACCTATCCAACTATGATATTTACTTGTATTGGCTATTAACCATTTACTTTTAGTTTTTCCATATTAATACCATTTAATATTGCTTTTAATTATATTGGTTTAGCCAATTAATGACTAAATCTGGCAAAACATAATTTTAAACATATTACTAGCTTAATGACATGCCACACCACAAAATAATTCCATATATCAAGTTTTACATGCTAATGCTAATGAACACTTTATATCGTTATGCTTTAATATTAAACACATTAAAGATTTTCTTCACAATGTATTTATAATAGCATAGGGTGCACTACATCTGCTTCATTATTTTCTCAATATAGTCCAACTAGTACTTTACCTTCTTCCTTGAAGTCCTTTGCTCCTATCTTCTTAACTCTCTTAAAAAATGTTTTTTTAGAGAGCTAAGGGAACCTTTAGTTGCTTCATTAGTGGCAGAGTTACACCTATATCCTATCTCTAGAGCTATAACATCTCTTGTAGAAATTCTGGTGGCACTAAGGCTGAAGATAATACTTGCCTCACCATATTACCAAATATGGATGCAACCCTAACCAACTCTTATCCCACTAACATGGAAGCCTGACTCTTGACCTCTTCATCTTAGTGCGATGCATGATTACTCATCTTATTTATAGATAAAGGAACAATTCATAAGCCTCGACATCATAAATTTTTGATATAGGAATGCCTAAATTAGAGCTTTGATACCATAAAATGTGACACCTCTTACTCGGTCTAGACATTGGCTAGCCGTCGAGCCCGACTAAGGTGTGCATATATTTCCATGCTATCCAAATACATATCATATCATCTCAATTAAAACATTCTTAAGAAAACATTTTTCTTATAAAAATATGGGTTTGCAAAACTTTTTCATAAACTAATTACTATCCATATTTTGAAAATACTCATGTCAAAAATCTAGTAGCATAATGACTATATCGAGAAACTTTCCCAAATATGAATACAATCTTGTAAAAAAAACACTTATATAACATTTTCTTATCATTCTCAACTCTTGTGATCCTTGTGATCACTCAAAATCCATTAATCAACATAATAACTCAAAAAATTCAATAGGCATTTCAACATGCAACAAAAATCAACTTTTAAAATTATTATAAGACTTTAAAAATCAAAAATTTTGACAATTCAACTTGTTTAGGCCTTGTTCCTTATAATTACATCCATATGTGTGCTAACTAGCTATTCATCATAAACTTTAGATACAAGATATACCAAAAGTACCAAAATAATATCTGTCTTAGAAACTTGACGATCTGAGGCTTGCTTCTCAAATTGTCACCTTACCTATGCATCAAAAAAGACAAATGATGTGCTAAGTAATAGCTTAGTGGTGTAATTGATATAACTTGTACGAATATGCCAATTAGCATCATTTATTAATATATGAAGTATGAACATTCCTATTGTAACATGTTATATAACATTAAACATTTTTTGCATAACTATAATAACATGCCATAAAAAATGCATATGCTGCTTAATAGAAATTATACATCATTAAAAACATGTCATATATTAAATCTAATTATTCATTATTCATTAATATCCATTGATTAATCCTATGCTTAAGAAATAATTATACTATGGATAATGAAGTATGAGTGGATCACCTAGGCCTTTAAAACTATATAGGCCCCGCACGCATCAGACTCGAAGGTCTGAAAATCATATCATCAACATGCATCAGACTCAAAGCTCAGAAATGAGATTTAAAGATCAATACATTGAACCCATAGGTTAGGACATAAAGAGTAACCCAAAGGTTCACACATGGCAGCCTGAAGGCTACAAAGGTACCAAAGTACCCTAGCAGCTACTATGACTCCTAGCTGACAATATCTGACTAGGTTATTTACTTACATGCGCTATTAACCATTTTCTTTTAGTTTCACCAAATTAATACCACTTATTATTGCTTTTTATTATATTGGCTTAGCTAACTAATGAATAAATCTAAAAAAATGAAATTATAAACTTATTACGAGCTTCTGACATGCCATACCACATAATAATGCCATATATCAAGTCTTTACATGCTAACACAAATGAACCCTTTATATCATTATCCTTTAATATTAAACACATTACATATTTGCATGATAATGTATTTGCCATAACATTAGGTGCATTGTATCTACTTCATTATTTTCTCAATACAATCTAACCAGTAATCTGCTTTCCCTAGCTCTACCATACATTGTCCCTTGAAGTCCTTGGTCTCATCTTCTTAACTCTTGCAAGATAGGTCTTTTAGAGAGTTAAGGGAACCTTTAGTTGATGTGCTAGTAGTGGAGTAGCAGTTGTAGCCTATCCCAAAAGTTGTAATATCTCTTGTAGAAACACTAGTGGCACTGGGGCTATGGATGATACTTGCCTCATTGTGCTACCAGATATGGATATAACCCTATCTAACTCTTATCCGATCGACATGAAAGCTTGACTCTCGACCAATTTATCTTGGTGTGGTGCATGATCACTCATATTATATGTAGATAAGGGAACAATTCACAAGCCTCAATATCATAAATTTTATGATGTATAAACTCAACCTAAATCACTCATATGTTTCTTAGGAATGCTTGAATTGAAGCTCTGATACCACTAAATGTAACACCCTTTACTTGATCTAGACATCAGTTGATCACCGAGCTTGACTTAGGTCTACACATATTTCCATGATATCTAAATTCTTATCATATGATCCCAATTAAAACATTCTTAGCAAAATATTTATCCTATAAAAATATGGGTTTACAAATATTTTTTAAACACTAGTTTCTATCCATATTTAGAAAATACTCGTGTTAAAAATTCGGCAACCTAACCGCTATACCATGATATTTTCCAAAATATGAATAATAACTTGTAAAAATAAAAAAAAACACTTTTATAACATTTTCTTATCATTCTCAGCTCCTATGATCCTTCTGATAACTCCAAATACATTAATCAGCATAATAGCTTAAAAACATGTAATAAATATTTCAACATGCAATCAACATGCATAAAAAAATCAACTTTTAAAATTATTACAGACCTTTAAATATCTAAAACTTTGATAATTCAACTATTTTAGGCCCTATTCCTTATAATTACATCCATATGAGTGCTAACTAGCTATACATCATAAAATTTAGATATAAAATATAACAAAAGTACCAAAATAATCTCTCTTTTGGAAACTTGATGATCTGAGGCTTACTTCTCAAATTTTTACCTTCCCAATACATTGCAAAAACAAATGATGTGTTAAGCAATCGCTTAGTGGTGTAATCAATATAACTTGTATAAAATATGCCAATAAATATCATTTATTAATATATGAAGTATGAATATTCCCATTGTCATATGATATACAACTTAAAATATATTATGCATAATTGCAGTAACATGGCATAAAACATGCATATGATGCTTAATAAGAATTAGACATCATATATCATTTAAAACATGTCATATATTGAATTTACATATTCATTGCTTATTAATATCCATTTTTAAGCCTATACTCAAGAAATAATTACACTATGGATAATGGAGTATCAGCGGACCACTTAGGCCTTTAGAACCATGTAGGCCCTACATACTTCAAACATAAAGGTTAGAAAATCATATGATTAATGTGCATTAGACTTGAAGGTATAAATAAGATTTGAAGATCAATGTATGAAATCCATAGGTTAGGACATAAAAGGTAACCTGATAGTTCATACATCACAACTTGAAGGCTAAAAAGGTACTAAAGAACTCTAGCTACTGCTATGACTCCTAGTTGACTGGTCAACTTATCCGACTAGGTTGTTTACTAGCATGGGCTATTAACCATTTACTTTTAGTTTCACCATATTAATATTGCTTAATATGGCTTTTACTTATATTGGTTTAGCCAACAAATGACTAAATCGAGAAAATTGTAATTATAAATTGATTAAGAGCTTATGACATACCATACCACATAATAATGCCATATATGAAGTTTTTAAATGCTAATGCTAATGAATGCTTTATATCATTACGCTTTAATATTAAATTCATTACACATTTCCATGATAATGTATTTTCCATAACAAGAGTACACAACTTATAAGCTCATACATAACATCATCGTATTCATAAATACATCATTCACATGCAAAGCTTTTATTGTATTACTTGCATGTCTTACACATCATGATTATGCATTAGGTATAATTCTAAAGTAATATGCCACATAAACACATACCAAATAAAAAAATACACTATATCTTGCATTTAAATGATAAAATAATGCATTTTTGCATTATAACTCTTTTATGCCACTTATACTATAATTTAAACATATTATGGCTAGTCCATCAAACTTAACTCAATTGGTTAATTATTTCTATACATGCAAACATAATTAGTGAACAAACATACATAACACACATCATATCACTATTCATTTATGTAGGCCATTTGGCTACTCCTTTACAAAGAGATTATACTTACATTTCCTTAATATCATACATACCATCTTATTCCACCTTATCCAAAATTATGTACATTACCCATACACATTGTTTCATCCTGATCATAAAGCACTATCATACTTAAATATTCCATAATAAATATCATGCTTCATAAATTTTACATACATAACTAGACATACATAATAAATTAATTTTTCATGCACTTTATGCCATATTACAAACTTACACACATATACATAGGCTATTTGGCTATTATGCTTCTTATCCCATAATAATACCATTCTTTTCTTTTTTCATTATTTTTTATTTTCATATGATCAATAACATTTATTCATTGTTAATCAGCACACATATACACATTTATGACACATATATGCATAAGCATGCATATGAAGTTAACATGCTCATATCATCATAACATATGGCCATTTCAACTATAATGCCTTCGAAGGCTCCAAACCCTTATCTCATACATCTAACATCATTCATCATACACATATAGGCATATAATATCATCCATGCACATACGTCTTATTTCTCATGCATAATACACACTTACATACACATACATGCATTTCCATCAATCTCATAACGTCAACAAATATTTTTGCCATTTATCTAATATCATAATTTACTTTATCATAAATTATTTCCATCATTTATTAACATTGAATGTTGTTTCATGCAATAATTTTGCATTAATTCCATAAATGCCATTTATTACATAATATTGAAATTTTAAGACATTTAAATTTAAGCAATTTATATCGATTACAAATACCATGAGAGTAAAAACACTCCCCGAGGACCATTCACACCTTGCTTTTACCTTTATCTTAAGTTTTGTTAACTTTATCATCTGCCCATTATAGATTCGATTTATAAAAATTTGTAATAAATCATGCGAGCAATAAAAATAAAAATTGACCACATATATTAACTCTTGGGCCCTAAGAAACTTATGAAAAATGTCAAATTTCAAAAAAACTTACCCAAAAAATTTCATGTTACGATTTATCAATGTTGAAAATCGAGCGAAACGCTTGATTTTTTACATAAATCGAGGAGAAATCAACTTCTAAGGGTTATAGAGGCTCATATTCAAGGCTCAGATGGAAGAAATAGGGCAATAATTGAGCTTGAGCAATGAAAAATGGCTTATCTCCTCTTTTTGGGTGTGTCAGTCAATATTTGGAACAGAGGAAAAAGATGACTTTTCCCTTTGACCAAAGTTTGACCTTTTTATACCTTATATTTTTTTTTTCAAATTTTCTTGCCACAATTTTGACATTCGAGAGGCCAATAATTGTTCATAATTCAATCCTTAAAAACCTTTAAAAATTTGTGGTAAAAAATGTGAAAATTTGATTAAAAACACAGTTTTTAAGGCTACTATATTTTAGTAAAAATACTTCTCGATCTCCAAAAATTCTAATTCTAGTGCTAACAAGCTAGTTAGAATTTTTATTATCATGTTGTATTAATCCTAAAATTTTATGAGAAACTTATTGAATATTTTATATTTCAGCTAAAGCTAGGTTACTATTCACGTGACACTATTGTAAAACTTAACTGTCATTTTTAACCACCTAAATGACTTTGTTTTGACTTTAAATTTCATCCAAAATTATTTTATGATTAATATCTCCATTCAATAGAATTATTGGCCCTAACCTCAGGAAAACACTATTCATTATCCAGGAAGTACTATTCATAACACTATGATTTTTTGAGTGTCACAAGTTTTTAGTTTTTTGAGTGTCACAAGTTTTTAGTCAATCTTATAGAGTTGCATTTTCATGAGTTTGATAAGATACTGGGTATGGATTGGCTCTCACACCATCAAGCAATAGTTGATTGTATGAAGAACAAAATGAGATGTCTAATGTGATTTTTGCCATGGCAAATAGAAGGTTGATGAGAAATGGGTATGCAACATTCATTACTCATGCAATAGATACAAGAATAGAGGTTTTTAGTATTTAGAACATCCTTATAGTTAGAGATTTTTTTGTTGTTTTTCCTGAAGAGCTACTTGGGTTGCTTGTAGAGAGAGAAGTAGTGTTTGCCATTGAAACTCTAGCTGGCACTATTGCTATTTCTATAACACCATATAAGTTGGCTCCTATCAAGTTTAAAGAACTTAAGTTGTAGTTGTAAGATTGTTAGATAAAGACTTTATAAGGCTTAGTGTATCAACATAGGGAGCCCCAATGCTCTTTGTTAAGAAGAAAAATTGCTCCGTTATATTGCATATTAATTATAAGCATATGAATAAAGGCAAATTGAAGAACAAGTGTCCTTACCTTAGAAAGATAACTTATTTGATCAATTACGAGGTACTAGAGTCTTTTTCAAGATTTACTTAAGAATAAGGTATTACCAATTTAAAGTAAATGACTTATATGTGCCTAAGACAACCTTCAAAATAAGATATGGTCACTATGAGTTTCTTGTCATTCGATTTAAGTTAATAAATACCCCAATTGTCTTTATAAACCTTAAGAATTAGGTCTCTAAGCCATAATTGGACAACTTTATTATGTTGTTCATTAATGACATCTTAGTCTATTCTTAAATAAGAGAGGAGTATGACAAATATTTAAGGATTATGCTACTAACATTAAGGGAACACTAGCTTTATGCTAAGTTAAGCAACTATGATTTTTAGCATGATTAGATATTTTTCCTTAGCCATATTGTCTCTTTAAATAGTACTAGAATAGATCTTAGTAATATTAAGGCAATCATCAACTAGGGGCCTTCTAGGAAAATCATATAGATTTCTAGTTTATTTGCTCTTTTAGGGTATTATAGGAGATTTGTAAAGTGGTTTTCTATGATAGCTTTTCCAATCATAAGATTTCTTCATAAAAATGTGAAGTTTGAGTGGACTCTAAAGTGTCAAGATAGCTTTGGGAAGTTGAAGATAATGTTGATGAAAGCTCCTATCTTTACATAACCATCTTTTAGTAAGGACTATATGATGTACAATGATGCATCTCATAATTGTCTAGGTTGTACTTTGATGCAAAATGGGAAAGTTATTGCTAATGCCTATGTAGTAGAGTATTATTCATGTATTTAAACCTTGTCAATTAATAAAATAAGGCATTTCTCTTCATTTCATTATACTTTTATATATTATTTATAATTATTTGAAATATCTTAAAACATGTCATAAAGTCCCTGGTATATAATCACCATGCAAAAGAAATAATGAAGTGTTCATGATGTGAGATTCTTATTGCATGCAAATGTGATATACCTAAATATCTCTAATCATAGTATTAACAAGATGAGACATTGTCAATATGCATAAATCGACACATGTTATACTTTTTGATTTGATAAAGTAGTAGTTCTCACAAGTGTAACAATTGAGATGCTTAGAGTTAACTTGTGGATGAATACTTAAGAAGTAAGTTCATCGAAGGACTACTATAAGATCTTCACATGGATACTTAAACCATGTCAGTAAAAGTATCTCATCATATTAGTGGTGCAAGTATCCTTAGACTTAGGACCACTAATTGTCTTAAATATTGAGTGACATACTTCGACTCCAAAGCTTTTACCATGAATTAGAAGTACACATAATGAGGTGCTTAGGTATGCCATAACATTTTTTAGGATAAGGTAATTATCAACAAAGGATTCACCACCTTAGATTACAATAGGGAGTTTATCTCACATTTCTAATTAGTAATATATATTTAGGAATCTCTAGCCAGAGCAAAGTGCCATGAGTGAATGGGATTCACTAAGAGAATTTTGGTAATAAAGGTAAAATTATCATAACAATATGTCTAGGGCATAATTAGACATACTTAATTAAACTGTGAGTTGACACAAGTCCATAATCAAAACTAGATGTGGTAAAAGATGGTGAAAGGAATTTATTGCACTACAACTATATATAGAAGGGGTAAGTCAAACCATTTGACTTTTTAGTACTTAGGTAGTCATGATGTATGGCTATATTATAACACTCCATCCTTAGACACAACTAGGTGTCTAAGTGGGAGCACTACACTTTGGTTTATGCTTGAATTTTTACCAAGTTATGGTTTACTTGATTAACTATGATACTAGGATAAATCAAATCTGGTTAATACCTGTACAAGTCTAAGAATATTGTTTTACTAACTAATGACTTAAGCCAAAACTTTAACAATATAATGGCTATCTAGAGGCCTACTAAAAGTTTTTACCTATGGAGAAAACATTTCTAGTATAGATATAGGTTCCATATCTTTACTTTTACATTCCTATCTTAAGGGATGCCATCCATTGGAGGCTTATGCCTCAAACTAGATAATTTTAAGCCATCGTAACATCAAGACCAGTACAAAGTCATACATATACTCATAAACCTTAGTCATACAAGCACCATTTTACCTTATTATTATTATTATTATTATTATTATTATTATTATTATTATTATTATTATTATTATTATTATTATTATTATTATTATTATTTTAGAGATTATAAGGAAATAGCCAGCCTTAGCCATATTTTCATAGTTAACACTACATCAACTTGCATGTGTACTTATGTCCTATGCACTTGACATTTACTAATATTCAAGCATATGAATGACATACATACAAATATATTCAACATCTAGACATCATATTAAACAATTACTTTAAACTTAATGCATGCTTAGATTCTAGTAAAGACTATGCTATTTATACATCCTTCTCTTTACCATTCTCTCATAACTTGCACACAAAGCAACTAGCTCTTTTAGGACTTTATTCATATAAATTCCATCACACAAGTACTTAAGATATATTATAGCTTTAGTTTGATACAATGTATGATGTGGATGTGTGAACTAAGGCAAAGACTTCATCATACTTGTTGCCATATGAGTGTTCTTTACCAGCTAGTCTCTACCCTTAAGATCTATTTCAAGTGCTTATAGTATAGATACATCTATGATAATATAAGTTTCTTATTCATATATATTAAGCCCTACCTATTAGTTAACTTTATATCATTCATATATTGGTTACAAGTATAGAGGTTCATATTACTAAACTTAGTATTATGTTTTACATATTTTATTATGTATGCATCCTAACTTTCATTATAATGACCCAAAAATCCCGACTCTTGTAAATAGTACTTCTCTAGGGTGAATAGTGCTTCCCAAAACCTAAGTCACACTAATGGGGAGTATTAATTATGAGAGAATTTTGGATAAAGTTTGAAATCAATCTAAAGTCATTTGGATTGTTAAAAGCGCTAAACAAGATTTTATGGCAATGTTTTATGAATATTGTCACAGGTAAAGCTGAATACTTTCTATATGTGTTTATTTGCATATGTGCTTATTATGAGGAGATAAATGTGCATGTTAAGCTTATGGCTCATTTTAATTATGTTGATGATAGTTAAGCTATATATGTGGATATTATGTAGCATATGCATATTTCTTGAAATACATGTATATCAAAAATGCTTATTTGGTTATGAATCATATTGTATGCTTTTTATTGATAACATGTCATAATAGTGAAATGAAATGGACAATTGCATGATATAATTGACATATTCATGTTGAAGTGATTAAACTACTAAGTAAAATCTTAGCATATTACTTTGTTTGTGATGCATAGGTAATTGACTAGCAGATTAGAGCTAAAGCTTTTGCCCCAAAGGAGAACATGAAGAGTACCAAGTTTTGGGTATTTTTGTTTTCTTTTTGTAAAATAGTCATGATGTAAACGCAGTGGAAGTGTTCTTGTTATTCTAAAGGGATTGGGCTAATCTGTAAACATGCATCGATTTTGTAACTAAAACTATATTTATTTTGAAAGCTTATTATTTCTTACATGACTTGTATTACATCTGTTGATGTTGCTTGTGATGAGCATAATGCTCTATGTTGTTTTAAAGCTAATTATAGGGTCAGAAGGACCTAGTTGTAACTGTGTTATGTTGTAAGATATTTTAGAAGTGTTTTAAATAAGTTCAATATATGATAAAGTGTCTCGGTACAGCCTTTATGCTTTCGAATTTTTGACACAATAAATTTATTAGTTGCCTCGAAAATCGAGCCAAATGGTTTTTCGTGTGTTCACAACTTCTTGAGTCAAGAAATTCTTTAATCAATAAAAGTTTTATTTTAATAAAGTTTTAAGAGCAGCGAAATCATATATTAGTATGAGGGTATGCTCTTTATTCATGTCCAGTGGACGGGATTGGAAAACGGCATAACATTTATAGTACACTTATCTAGTTGTACGTGTGTGTTCGGGTGTGTGTATGTATATATATATATATATATATATATATATATATAT
>CANXYI010411439.1:0-10716 GCA_948208565.1 Hura crepitans | reverse complement strand
GTCAAAGGGAGCTGCGTACCTTAGGACTCGTTAGAGAGAGAACCTGATCTCTTATATTTTCTGTTTAATTTTCTGCTTCCTTTATTAATTAAATTCAGCCTCTTTAAATAGAGGTTACAAACCTAATAAAATAAGAATTCTTTTTCAACTAGGAAACTATCAATTCCTATCTATTTAGACAATATTAAAACAGAAGATAATATCACTAATTTGCAGGAATTAAATCACTAATTTAAGAATCCTAATATCACTAAAAATCTGCCTAAAATATTTCTAAATATTCCTAACACCCAACTATCCCCCCCTTAAAAGTTGTACTCTGCAGGAAAGAAAGCAGTTTACTCAATTTAAGAGATATTTGGAACCCTAATTGTTAATACAACTTTTGGTTTTGCCTGTAATCCATCTTTGGACAAAATTATTTTCAACAGATGTGACCACATTGACATTCGATGGATGCATAGCATGGCAACCTCCATGCAAGTGAAAAAACAAAAAAAAAATCAATCAAATTCATGATACTAAAATTTCCAATTTTATCAATTCTGCAGATATTGCTGATTCTGCCTTTAAATTTGTTAACAAAATTAAGGAAAACGCCACTTGCTTGTTAAAAATTGACCAAAAAAAAAAATCTGACTGTTCAGTTAGATATTTAAACATGACTCAACCTGAACTGATCCAAAAAATATTGTGAAACTAAACTTGGAATATGAGCATTTTGATTCTATAGCTCATTTAATAAAATAGCATCATGTAAAATGCTTATACTTGCCTGATTTTCATTAGTACAGCGTGTCACATGGGCAATCAAGCAATTTGAATGGAATGCATGTCCACATGGAAATACATAGAAAGGAGCCATTGGTCCCACTGATGTATAACCTCGAGCAGCGCGATAGTCCCCACCCACAGTCAAAATTTTTCGTTTGCAAGCCTGCAAATAAAAATGCGAAGGCGAAACTATTCATTTGAATCTAGAAACATAAGTTCAAATGCATGACTGTATTTTTTTTTAAGGGTACAGCTATTGTTGAGCTTTAGTTTAAGGATGTGCAAGATAAGTAATGTCCAAAAATATGCTCTTGAAAATGATGATTAGCCTTATCCATGCAACTAGTCAACAGCAACCAGATATGAGAGAGAGAACCATACCCCGCATTCTTCATCACGATCAATAACAGCATATCTTTGAGCAAGTGCACTAATATCATTTCTTATGTTGTCTGCACCATGTGTTGCATCGTTCATCTCCTGTTTTAGTTCTTCAATTTGCTTGTTGTAGTCCTCCAATGATGAACAAATAGCCTCCTACATGGAGAGTTGAAGTCGAACACTGTTAGCAATTCAAGATAATAATTGAAGACAATATCTGGACTCAGAGAACCAACAGAAGGGGAACAAATCAAAAGGAATGACAATATTTTAGCTTTATATAAGCAACTGCAAGCATCTATAAGAGTGACAGGAAGGAGTGGTTGTGATTTAAATGATTCTCAACAGTGAAAGATTAGAAGTTTAAGTATCTTGGACAATTCAAAAGTTTATAAGTATCATTGTCGTAGTCCTCCACTGATAATAGCCTCCTACATGGAGAGTTGAAGTCACACTATTAGCAGTTCAAGATAAAAATTGAAGACAATATCTGGAATCAAAGAGCCGACAGATGGGGAACAAATCAAAAGGAATGACAATATTTCAGCTTTATACAAGCAACTGCAAGCATCTATAAGAGTGACAGGAAGGACTGGTTGTGATTTAAATGATTCTCAATAGAAAGTTTAGAAGTTTAAGTATCTTGGACAATTCAAAAGTACTTGGGTTCGCAAAACAATTCTGTGAAAGTTTCAATTATGTTTATGTTCCATGCATGATAATGGAACTTAAAATTAGAAAGTGGGCATCAATGGAAACTGGCAATTCAATTAGCATAAGGTGAGAACAAGTTATCAAGTTGCAAAAAGCATTAATAGAAAGCAAAGCACAAGATCTCACCTTGAAGTCATCAATGAGAGCAAAGTCTGGGAAGAATGGTAAGATATCCTCAATTTTTAAGAGGCCATCAGTTTCCTTGAGAAATGCTATTGCTTTCCGTATGTTCTCCCGTTTAGTTCCTTTCTCCTGTTCAACAACATGCTTAGCCACCATAAGCCAAAGCTTCTTTCTTAATTCTTCGTCATCTTCAACCTTGTCAGCCTCAGCCATAGCAAGCTCTGGGTCAACCTAGTGCAGCAAAAGTAAATCTTATCTCATAGAAGAGTAATATAGCTGAAGATTAATATAACTGCTTAAGGGCGTGGTGAAGGAGACTACAAAGGCCTTCTTTTTAAGAAAAAAGAATATAGTCACACTAGTGTCATTATTTTACCAACTAGTTTCTTTTCTCTATTCTTGGAGTTAAGCAAGGAATTATCTCATCCCACATATTATAGGGTTTTCTTTGATTTTCTATCTTGTCTGCCGCAATTGTTTACGTTGGAAGATATTGTGTTCAACAATTTTTGTGATTACAGCATCGCGAACATGCTCCATTACATAGGTAATTTAAGAAAATTGCATTTTACTGTAAATTTTACTCCATTTTATTTTTCATCTTTTCTTCGGTCTATTTCAAGAACCCAAAGATCATGGTTTCATGATCATGCCGAGACTTGCATAAATCTGATCCGGTTTCAGATTCAAAAGGCAATTTAGCCTTTGATAACCTAAAACTCTACATGGTTAGCATACTATGTGCTGGTTGCATAATTTGTTTATGCTAACATATGATCTCAATGCAAAAACATGCTTAATAAACATATAAGTATCTTTTAGGACAAGAAGACATTGGATTTTTCCTTCACAGGAAGTCACTTGTTGACTTTTTAAGTAATTTTTTTTTTTGGTAGCCACAATATAAATATATTTTCCTAATCTACTACAATTGTAGCAAAAGAAGGCAAGAATTGAGTAAGCTAACCAAATGAAGCCTCAGAAAACAAAGCAGAATTCAGAAGTTAACAGCAATAAAATATCACCTGCAAAGCAAGAGCAACTGCTTCTTCATGCATAGACATCATGCTGTATATATGAACACAGGCACGCATTCTTTTCTCCTTAAGGCAAAGACGCAAGGCATATTTGGGATCATAGAAGAAATCTGGGCCGCTTTCTCGTCCTTTTCCAAACTTGCATTGTAGGAAGCGCAAAAGTGCGCCTTCATCTTCCTGATAATAAAATAAAGAAAGAAAAAATCAAAAATATCATTTTTAACAAGCAAATGGCTGCAACTAAACAACTAGAAAACAATAAATATGGCTTGTGGTTTTCCAACATTTTATGCTTTGATATTCAATAGAAGTTCAGGAAAGAAGCTAACCTGCTTAGCATACAGAGAGAGAAGCAAATTATGAATCCCAGGATCCTCGTTATGCAAACGATGAACACAAAACTCCAAATATTTGATGACTTCATGGGTTTCATTCCTGTGTATAACAAAGTTTCAGTGAATATTGATCCAAATTTCATTCTTGTGTACAACTGCGAAGCACTTAAGTTTATTGATCAGTCTGGTCTTTATTAACACAGTATCTGATGTTGCTAGGATAGTGGCAAGTTTAACAAATGATACATCAGAACCAAAAAAAAAAAAATTCTCATCCAAATCCATGCATATTATCATAGAATAAACTAGCAACTTTAAGATTTATAACAGAGGAATAATAAAAAAGAGAACAACAAAATTCTGTAGAAGAACTCCACAACTTGGTTCAGGGAAAAAGCAACTGAAGTCAAGAACTGAAAAGAGCAGCCTGTCAAAGATAGCTGACATTGAGCACAACTGTATGGGAAATGAAACCGCAGAATAATAATCACCAATAGCAAGGATAATGAGCCAATCAAACAATATTGGAATACATGATGCATCTTAATGCTTAGAGATAGAATATAGACACTATATGAGTATACACAAAAATATAATAGATTCAAAAAAATATTCCTCATTACTTTGCATGAGGCTCATTTGAATAGCGCATCATTGCAGGAATCAGTTTCCTTGGATTTAGATTCTTCGTCATCATCCATGATTCAACAGTTTCATATGCATCAAGCGCAATGAGATCTGGAGCAAACTTGTACTGCAAAGTAAAAACTGGCCCATTCATTACCTTTCAAGAACTATCGAGAAAATTCAATGAAGTGGATTCTTAATATGTGGAATAATACTGCCAAAGCCTGATAGCTGAACAATTGTGATTGTAAAAATTGACCATTTTGTGAATAAAACTAAATATGTACCTGAAGATCCACAGGAACAGCAGGTTTCTGAAGCACTTCCAATGCCTTCTTTGCTTCTCCTTGCTGAATTTAAACACCATAGACCCCCCACAGAGAGAACAAGAGAGAGAGGAGGAACAGCACATTGCAGTAAAAGAGGAACTCAGTTGACAGAACAAAAAAAAGGAAAAAAAGTTACAACTTTCAAACTATTATCAACGAACAGCAACCATTTATCTGTTCAGTGTTGGCAGTCATAATGAATAACTAAAATTACAAGTCAAAACAAAACGAAAGTATTCTTAGAGAATGATCTGTTATTCTAATGAAACTGAAACCTTTTTCTGCAATCATCTTCTTTTATTAAGATTATCTACTACCAATTGTACAAGGCGAAATTGGAGGGCCAAGAATTTGAATTTCTGATTCTGATGCAATACAAGAGAAAATTTCCCAACTAAATAGTAAGCCTCATGACTACCTCAATTTCTTCAAAATACAGAATAGATGAGATTCTATTGTAGGAAAGTAAACAACAAGAAAGATTTAAATGTCAATTTATCTTAGACAAAAAAAAATAATTAGATTTGTATATCTATGATGATAACATTATACAGATATATAAGCACTTTGGCCTTGTATTTAACCTTGTCCACTCTGACATTTTTCCGTAATCATTAATATAAATATTGGTGATTATATTAACCTCCCCCTGTCTACAAATTATATTGAAAAGAAAACAAAGTTTGTTGAAGCACCTGAATATAGTGGTGGATTACAATCTCATACTGCTCTTTGAGACTGGCAAAATATACCAGTTCTTCAACCCTACCATAGCTGCAGAAAAATACATTGTTCAAAAAATTATATGGCACACTTCCCACGGACAAAATGACGTTTTTATAGTTTATGCATGTTTTGGATCATCTAAACCTATCACATGAAGGAAACATATTCCACTACCATGTAACAAAATAAGCAACAGATTCTCATTATTAAATATGAACTGAAATAAAAAGAATAAAAGGAAGAACAGAGAGAATAATCATTTCTCTTGTTGTTATTCTGTACAAATAAGAGGTGAATTTATACAATTACAGTCATAGTAGATAAGGAAAGACAAGTAATTAGATAGCTACTAATTAGTGATAAGATCATGCTAATCCTAATCTGTACAGCTAATAATACAGATTACGCTATCTCTAACACTCATATTATCACTTATCACACATGGTGTGATGAGTAAAGAAACATTTCAGTAAGAGAAAAGAACCATATGATAAACATGAGACATGAAAGAACATAAAATTTACTATTTTTTATTATAGTTCAAAAAGAGTATTTAAAAGGTCCAAAACAACTTGATTGGTGAAAGCTTTAATCCTGGGTAACAATTATTTGAGGTGGTTTTTGATGTGCATAATGTGTACTATTCACATCAGTATACAACTGAGAACCTTACAATGTATTCTTCAAATAAAGAAGTATAACTGGTTTATGTGAGAAAAACAAGATCATGATATCCCTGTCCATAAGTGCTTCCAATGTCAACCTCTAAGTTATCAAACATTCTACAATTAATCACAACCCTTTGCTGCCAACAATTGACTGCCTGAAGAAGTAAATGCTAGTTGTTGACTTCAGATGTTGAACTAAACAAGACCATAAATAAAAGTGAAGAAACATCATAACCACAGCTTCAGTTTCCTAAGAATTTACAGCAAACAATACCAAAATGTGATTTAGCTAATGACTTGCTATAGGCCCTACAAGAAGCTGCAGCATGATCACCTTTCCAATAATTTCATTGTTGTTGCTTCATCCAAGACATCCTTGCTGTCACTGAGGAAAGCACGGAACTCTTGAATGATTGATTGGTACTCAGAGCTTCGATTCTCTGAAGCACCATCCTCTTCCAAGAGTATCCGGTTAATCTAAAAAATATGATATAAACAAGGTTAGTTCTGCTATTCTAAATAAATCAGTTACTTATTTATAGCATAGTTTTTTCATAAAGCATAAGATTCTTGAAGACAGTGCAGTACACATCCTCAAGCAAGATAGTTCAAACAGCAAATTTCACTTCTAAATATTCTAATATAAATAGCAGAAAATATATTTAACGTAGTGAGTGTACATCCAAATTTATGCAAAAGTAGCTGTGATGCTTTTACACTAATTCTTTTGCTTCAATAAGAAACCATGTAGCTCATACTCTACCTGGTATGCACAGGTTTTGGATGAAGAAAGTTTTAGAATACGAAAAGAGTTTATAGCATGAACCATGACTTCCAAGCATAGATCCAAAAGTATAGAAAGAGAATACTAAATGCTTGTAGTTCATGTAGTTTGAACAAGTTTTAGTAACAATTTTAAGATTGGTGTCCAAAAATTGATCAAATAAGGATTTTTTTTCTCTGAAGCCATCATTTCCAGTTCTTCAATGCTTTTTCTGTTTTATTATAAATATCAAAGAGAGGAATGAATCACAGATTGCCCATCAAGATTAATGCATGAAAAGAAACAGCACCTTGTCCAGGTATAATTCGGTTGCCCATGTTGAAATCATTGTTATTTGGCATTTATCATCCCTTGTGAGATTGTCAAGCTTTCTCAACAAGAAAGTTCTCAAAGCATCCTGCAAGCAGCCAGCCAAGAATTTCTGAAGTGCATTACTAAATTTCAATTGACAAGATGTCAATTAAAACATATTGTATTTCACAGGCATCAATTTTGTAATGACAATTAGACCAATATCCTCATGTATCAACCTTTTCATCAAGTGCCTAGAGATAATTAGAGTTTAGTGTTTCATATAGCTATCTGCAGTTGTATCCAAAACTAAGCTTCACAATTTTCAATTTGTCAACGTCTTAATTAACAATGGATAATTATGAAAACTTGAAGATGGAAAATTAGAACTAGAATTGAAAAACTTAAAGGTTATGAAACAAATCATGATCTTACTAATAGTGACTTCCAATACTTATTGAGCATTAGAGATACCACCAACAATCACCTTCCCGTCCCCAAAAATAATTCCAAACTTCTTTCCCAAAGTTAAATAAAAAAAAAAAAATAGAAGATTGAACACTTAGAAGCATAATTGTTTCTAGTGATAAATTTCTAACAGCATAGTGACTGTGAAAACATGAACACTGTTATTACCTGTTCGCCTGCACTAATAAACTTCAGAGTTATCTCCTCGAATGACAATATATATGTTACCTGCAAGACACATGTATACATCTTAATAGATCATTTCTTTTATATAAATTTCTTTTGGTTTTTTCGGAAGTTGATTGTGCTCCAAGAGACCAAATTGAGGATGTAATTTGGCAAAAGTGAGGATGAAAAGAAGAAAGAGTTAAGTCATGTACTTTTGTCTAATATCACTTTTGTACGCAAAAGTAAGAAGGAGTTAAGTCATGTACATAAAATACCTATCATATTATCAGATAGAACTAATAATGGAAAATCACATGGCAAGGGATCAAGAACAACAAAACCATAGAATAAACCCAGTGAGATAATGAATAAAATGCATTATGAATATAAAATAAATTAAGAAATTGAGCGCTAACTTTTGCATAGAAGGATGCTGCTCTCATAAAATCCCTGGAGGAAAATGCAGCATCTGCCTGCATCAGAAACCATCAAGTTCATTGAGGTCACGTATGAGAAAAATTCCCTTAGGAGCATTTCCAATAGAAGGTGAAATTATTCAAAAGTTTTTTTTTAAGAGATTAAATAAGCTAAAGACAATTTTGAGAAAGAAAATAGCCACCATTTTACTCGCAGCAATACTTTCTATAAAAATACCTGCAATAAATATACTTGATCTCTTTGGAGTGCATCACGACAATTTGCTAAAGCTGCAGCGTATTCTTTCATATCAAGGTACACCTTCCACATGTCCCGCCCTTCATCATTGATAGACACCTATATTATTCTCAGCCAAAAGCATAACCCAAAAATTAATCTCTTTTTTTCACAGAAAGAAAATGACAACAGGAAAAACAAAGCAACGATTAGGTCCTAACCTGAAAGATTGAATTTTGGTCATACGCATAAAACAAGCCAGCTGTGGCATCACTACATAATCCAATAATATCCCTGGAAACTGATTCTGAAGTTTGATCAAATTGGAGTTCCTCTATGATTTGTTCACTGATTCTGTTCACGACCTGCAGAAGAAATTAAATAACATAAAGAAGAAGTTTAGAGGCTCAAAGACAAGATAATTCATAAAATGGGGAATCAAAGATATAATTATCAAATGGAAGCTAATTTAAAAAATCCAAGAAATCTTGCAGCCATTTGGAACTGCAAGTAGATAAATAAACAGCATCATGAAAAATGGTCCTAAATGCTTAATGTAACACACCTTGACCTTGTTCCCTATGAGAAGCAAGAAATGAAATTCAGAAACTGCCATTGAAGTTGGTCTAACTGCATCAGCACCTTCACTTAGTTTTGAATAGTCTAAAAGAGCCTTGTTCTCCACAAAATTTTCATCTCCATTTGGATAACTACCCAAGAAATAGCCAACAAACAATAGTAAGAAAAATTAAGGAACCTGGATGGTGGATAATTATGTTAAATAAATAAAGAAAGAAAAAGAATGTCAGCCTCTACCTATGCTGTGCTCCGAAATTTAAGCCTCCATGATAGATACCTGCTCCAGAAAGCCAAGCAAAATGCACTGCTCTTCTTTGCTTAATGAAGAAATGAAGCTCACTGAAAGTTTATCAAAATGGCAGGAAAACTTCATGGTCAGAATGTTTATGAAAAACTAGCAAATGATACTTCCTCAGCCATTTGAAATGTATAGATTATCCACAGAAAAAGAGAAGACAATAATTTTTGCATAATATAATAATTTAAATTATTTTCTTCTACAGGTTAAAATGACTTTAATGGAATACAATAGCTTGCCTGTTTGGTATTTCCCCAGGAAGTTCCATAAAGTGCACTTGACGATCTAAATAACTAGAAAAGACAGTCTAGGCATGCAAACGAGTGAATTAGCACATTACTAAAGTAATAATGACCTAGGAGTATAAATAGCTATATCAACATGAAACGTATCAATCTATGAATAGATTGGAGATAAGCATACCTCCAACGATCCGATTCCTGTATATGAATAAAGTCGAGTAGGGGTTACAGCCATCACATAATATCTTGTTCCATTGCTTAAATTAGCTGTTTCCATCTGCACATAACAATGTCACAGCAGTATCTTAGTTTCTGTACAATTCTATCAAGCAGGAAATTTTCAACACTATCAAGTTATCAACTGTATAAAATGGAAGCACCGACATGAACATTTAGATAAGTGAAAAGAGATAAAGTTCAAAAATTTTCCACCAATTTTCGTACTTACTTTTGATAATCATGCATTAGTCCATGAAAGTCACTAGCCAATACCCGAAACCAAGAAGATATCATGTATAAAATCACATTATAAAATTGTGTTTACGGATATACAAGTTGCAAGTGAAGAAAAAAAATCTAAACATGGAACAAGAGCATTGGGAAGAAGCAGCAGAGAAACTACCTGCAAGCCCATAAAAGCTTCAGGAATTTCAGTAAGTTCATAGAGTAACTTTATATACTTCTCCCTCTTATCCTTCTCATCAACAGCAATTTCATGAAGCTGTCCATTGTCTGTCCCCAGAATAACTTCTTTCGTAGAAGCTGCATAAAAATTATCTCCTTTAAACACAAATGCAAATCCATATCTACATGGACAATAATAAAAAAGAAATTCCTTACCTTCAGTTATCTGTTGTCTATTCCAAGCAACAGCATTCACAAGAAGACCTTTCAATTTGCTCAGTACACGTGGCTTGTTCCACTTGGCGTGAGTATAGTAAGTTTCAGCACCTCCATTACCAACGACAGAGGCAATACAATGACTCCCACCAGGATCAACAAACACTCTCTGAATGGATTGCTCCCCGGGTCGACCAGCAGAAAGATCGAAGTCTATAATGCAAACCACCAACAAAAAATCAGGTAATTGATGGACTTTAGCTGAATAGATAGAAGAATCGACACCTACCATAAGAATCACCGACTCCGAAATCGTGTCTAATCACCCATCCTTTGCTAGTTCCTATGACAATAACATCATTTCCAGCTGCCATGCAAGTAATTACGCCTCGCCCCTTGGCTGCATATCTCTCTAGAAGATCTACAGTAAATACCTGCCTCCCTTGATCCATCTTTTCGCCGCCGAAAAAGGCAGTCAATCCCCTGAGCGGAGTTCTTCAGATCACCGGCAAGTTTGAGACGAATAACTTCCGATGCATATAATAGAAGAGAAAAATACTCGTACGTTGTCGTTTTTCTCCAGTATTGTTACTACTTACGAAAATGTTTATTGTGTTATTATGGCAGTGTTAAAATTTATTATTACGTAACGCATTTGAGTTATTATTTTTACTCCTT
>CANXYI010411220.1:0-11906 GCA_948208565.1 Hura crepitans | reverse complement strand
TAAGAATTTTCTTCAACTCTTTCTAATCTTTAAGAATAACTCTTAAAATATTTGATTCTCTCTTAAACCATCAAAATATTTTTGAATTCAAGATGAGAATTGAGAAATTCTCTTTCTAATGAATTATCTAATTCTTATGTTGCGTGGTTATGTTGTGATGCGTGAATTACGAGGAGAGGGTTAGTATGTATAGGCTTTAAAATCCCAAGGACGGTAAAATATTATTAAAATAAGACTTCAAGTATTTGTTGACTTGTTAAAGTTGAAATTAATTAATTTCGGAAGTGAAAGGTCAATTTCTATAGAAGATCAAACTTTGTTTGGCAAATCCTGAAATCTGCAAGAATCCATAGGGATGTCGCAAAATATTGCATTTATGTTTTTCCAAAAGAATCTAGAAACGTGCATCCAATAGTCCGTTTCAGTTGAGATTGGTCAAATCAGTTCCCAAGAACTCCAAAATCTATCTTCTCATTATAACCCAACTGCGTTCTTTTAAATCCCCTCAAAATTCTACTTAGCGCCTACATTTTCATATTAACCCAAAACTACTTTTAATTACCATTTAATCCCCTCTCCTAAAACTATTTTTTCAATCTAATTTATGTAGGAAATTATCAATTACTTGGTGTTCTTCTCTTTAAGATACCATTTCTCTTTAAATTATATCTCTAGATATCATCATTAAGTAATCTGATTAAGGATGCAAAAAATTCGGTGCTTACGTGGATATTGTCTGTCATGCTTGTCTAAAAAGGTAAACAAATAAAAAGCTCTTTCAAAGCCAAAAATAAGGTAACATCAACCATATCTTTACAACTTTTGCATATGGATTTATTTGGACCTAGTATGTCACAAGTGTTAGTGGTAAATATTACACTCTTGTTGTTGTTGATTATTCTAAAATATACATTGGTAGCTTTTCTTGCTAATAAGGATGGTTGCTTTATTGCCTTTGGAAACCTTACAAAAAAGATTTCAAATGGAAGAGGCTTATATGCTACATCTATGAATTTTAAACTTTCAAATGTGCATTAAAAGTGCTTTCTTGAAAAGTCTTATATTTGAAGAGGTTTTTGTAAAACAGACCCTTGGATTTGAGAATTACGAGTCTCATAATCATGTATTTAAATTATCAAAAGCTCTTTAGGGTCTTAAATAACCTCCAATTGCTTGGTACGATCGATATGAGCAATTTCCTTACTGAAAAAGGTTTAGCCAAAGGACTATTTATCAAAAGGCATAAAAATGATATTCTCATTATTCACATTTATGTTGACGATATTATAGTTGGTTCCATTAATGGAATGCTTTGTGAAGATTTTGTTAATTATATGCAAAGTGAGTTTAAAATGAGCATGATGGGGAACTAAATTTCTTCCTTGAACTACAAATCCGATAACTCAAAGATGGAATTTTCATTAGTCAAACCAGGTATGCAAAAAGTTGCTCAAGAAATTTGGAGTGGATCAAAGCATCCCCTAAGAACTAACATAAAATTGGATAATAATGGATATGGTAAGACTGTTGATGAAAAGAAGTATTAATGTATGATTGGTAGCTTAATTTATCTTACTGCAAGTAGACCTGATATAATGTTGTTATGTGCTCGTTTTCAATCATGTCCTAAAGAGTCACAATTGCGTTTGCATGCTGAGAATAATATTTTAAAATATTTAATTGGTATTGTGAATCATGGCTTGTGGTAGTTTGAGTTGATTTCAGATTCTAATGATGGCTTTTTGAATCATGGCTTGCGGTATTAGAGAGGGAAAAAAAAAATACTTCCAGGCACTTGTCAACCATAGGCTAATGACTAGTTTACTGGTTTAGTAAAAAGCAAAATTTAGTTGTTTTATCCAATATCGAGGTACAATATATAGCTATAGTCTGTTACACTGAAATCTTTTGGAAGAAATAACAATTCGAAGATTTTGGTGTTAGTTTTGCTTTAAGATTCATATTAAGTGCGATAATACTAGTGCTCTCATCAGTTGATCTAGCAAACATTTTTAACTTCAAATCTCTAGCTTAAGCCTCCTTATAACTAGCTGAAGTTACAATCAACGTTAAATGTTAGCACACAAGCATTATACAAATAAATCCGGTTATCAATTGAGAACATGTCAAAGTTTAGATTTTCTGGGTGGTTATTGCTGACCTTTTCTATCTATTCTCTCCAGCAAACAAAAAACCTAGAGGTAACATAGATTTTCACCCGGTTGTCAAAACATTATATGTACAACGTTTATACCATAGTTATTCAAACCGGACCGGCCGGTCGGACCGGAAACCGACAATTGATCTGATCCAATTCAGTATAAATTCGAAATGGCAAAAAAACAGATTGAACCAAAAAATCCGATTGAATCAGGAACCAAAACCGGATTGAAGCAGAAAATTTACAATTTTAACCCCCTTTTTTTTTTTACATTTTTTGTTTATATTATTTTATATCTATAATTTTTTTTAGTATTTTTAAAAAAATTTTTATGATCTAAAAATAATTTTAAAATATTAATAATAAAATTTATTTAATTAATTATATTTTTAATTAACCAATAATTAAATCATTTTAAGTATAATTATTTTAATAAATTTATTTAAATAAAAAATTATATTAAATGGAATAGAAATATATTAATTGTTTCATTGAACATTTTTTAAAATTTTATCCTATAAATAAATTTTAATACCTTTACTTTATAATAAATTAATATATTACTATTGTTAAATTTATTTTTATATATACTAATTATTTACTCATTTTATTATTTTTATACAATTTATTTAATATAGTATTATCCATAATAGATTATTAAATTTTTTTATAAATAATTTTATTTAAAAAATAAAAAATTTAATTCTACCAATTGAACCATAACTTAATTGCCTGTCCGGTCCAATCTCTGATCCGGTTCTGATAACATTGGTTTATACTAACAAATTTGTTGAGGTGGTTCTATACTTCACTTTTTCTCTACTTTCAAATTTCAATTTATAAAATTGATTCAATAATTAAAAAAGTGAAAACATTAAAAAAAAATTTAAAGGCACAACATTTCATCCAAACTTATAAAAATGGCCCTATGCCCTCACTTTTAAAACATTTCACCCAAATTTATCCCCAACTTTAAAATAAATCCAGGGAGAACTCCTGTAGACATAAAGTGGCCTTTTTTAATTGTAATACAAACACAGCTGGAAAATGAATAATACAAACATAAAGCTTAAAACCCCTTTATTTTGTAGAAAACACGCAAAACTAATAATTCCTTTCTCCCTTCTTTTTTTTTTTTTCTGCCCCGAGTCTTTTCTCTGGTTTCTGCTCGTCGTGTTCTTATTGAAATGATAGATGAGAAGAACGAGAAACTCGGAAAAAGAAGGTAAAAAGAGAGTAACCTAAGTATGTGGGAGACAGAAATACGAGGGAAGAACTATTATAATTACAAAAGCCATGTCAAGTGGATAAAAGGATATTTTTGTTACAAAAATTAAGGGTATTTACAGCAAACTTCAGGAACAGAGTAGAGTAAAATCCAGAGGCCACAGGTGAAGACCCCCCTTAGTTGATGTAAAATGGAAGATGACCATAGAGAACACACAATTTGCAATAACCACAACCACAGACATTTCTTGACCTTGATAACTGAGTCTTACTACCAAATTAAATTTGTTTCCCCTCAAGGAACAAGAAATTTGCGAAAGCCCAATGATAAGTTAATGTGGAGGGACCAAAAGTAATATGTCCTACAAAAAGATATGCAAATAATTTTCCTGTCTACATAGCTGTTTCATGGCCAAATGCCAAAAACATCAAGATCCTATAGGCTTGCAGATTTGATGGAGAATACACTCTAGCAACAACAAGAGAGTTTAGCCGCAGCAAGATTTATCCAATTTCAAGTTTAGGTGTCCGAACGAGCAAGGAGGATGCAGTTTCTTAAAAAGTAGCAATTGTCAATCTAATCAAACCATCAATTGCTTATATTTGTGATTGTTTTCTTGATACACGAGAATGAACAATCACAAACAATGATCTATGCATCCCTGACTTCGTCTTCCGCCCATAAATAAGATCACTAAAAGAAAATCAATAATCCAGGTTATGATTTCTATAATGCTTAGAAGCTAGAAAATTTTCGAAATTTAAAACTAAAGGAAAGAAAAAGAATCACATAAATAAATCAAAGATGCTCAATGCATAACCAACCCCCAATGTTTTGTAAATGTCAACATAGACCAATAATAGAAAATAAGGAGCTTATGCTAAAAGGTTTAAAAGCAGGCTGGTTAGCTACAACAGCATACACTACAGCAGTTGGGCTTTTCTTTTTCCCATAGTTGACTGTTTAACTAATCTATGGTTTTGTTCCATGATAACAACACAAGAATAGCAAAATATTTTAGCAACTCACTTGTACTAGAAGTGTCAAAAGCATTTTCGATGCACAACAGATGGTCCAGCTTCATCATAATCCCCCTTGGTAACATGCTGATTTTGAGGGAATACAACTTTAGCAAGAATAGCACCACCCACCCAAGCTGAATACTGGGCCAGTTCAGCTGGCATATATTCTGGGGGCTGAAACGGAAAAGAGAGAATAATATTTGCAGTTTACAATTTAACACGCCATTTGAAGGGGCGAAAAAGGAAAATCAAGTACAATATGATTTCTGCAATTTCTACGAAGAGAAAAGGCCATCTGTTACTTAATTTCAATAGGTTTATCATCCGCACATAAGCCCATGTGCAAAATCTATACAAAAGTCTTAATGCTTTGATGGCAGCCTATCAAGAAAATAATACATTTGTCACATACAAAAAATAGCAGTGTCATTAATGATTTATGATAAACTTAACCCAACCATAGATATTTCGAAATAAAAAGGATTATAATGTTCTCATCAGCATATTATTTATTAAAGTTTCAAAAAACAGTACTACTATGGGCTACCTCGGAAATTATTTTGTAATGGGAACAGGGAAGAACAATAAAAAGCCAAGCTACAGAAACACCACATGAAATACAAATCATTTGCATTTGTTGGTTGCTTACGTACTATCATTTATCATACAATTCACTCGTCAAAATTACCATCACATAATGTCATCAAAAGCAAAGGATGCCAGAGCACATGATCTGCAATAATTCAAAACTGATAGTCCAGTGATAACCAGCTCACCTTTACAAGTGAAGGACGAATAGCAGATGAGCATAGGCCAGCTTCTTTCTGAAACCTATCTTCAAAGCCTGCAACAGGCAGCAATATGTCAATATCAGTTACTCCAAAAGCAACAGTCTGATCCTGCGAAGTATGGGATTTAAAAGGACAAAAAAAAAAGAGAGAAGTCCATCATTAGCAACTATGCTGGCGGAGGCAGAAAGCCACAACCACACAGCTCTGCTTCCACCATTAGCCTGCAAAGACACAATAATTTTCTTATTTTATTATTTTATACTATGTCTTTCTTGTTAAGCCAAAATGATCCCATATCCGTAGTATATGTGAATATCAATTTCTTTTTGTAACTTTTACAGCAAAAATCAACTAAAATTATCAAGCCAATTTTAAGATTCTTGTAGCTGCTAATTGTAAAAATCAAATCTTTTTCTTTCAAATAATCAATTCACCTTTTGAAAATTTTTGGATCATTATCTTACAAGAATTCAACTCTTTCAATCAACAGCAAAACACTGATAATTGATTTCTTCCATTTTTCATAAAGCAATAAAGTAATGGGCCTAAAGAACACCAAAATATTAAAACATTTTTCATTTTTGTCACACTAATAACTAGACTACAATTCTCCTCCATGACAAGAAAGATCAAACAACTAACAATTTTTTCTTCTTACACCAACAAGCTAGATTGACAACTCAAACACGAATCAAGATCAAAGCTGTACTACCACTTGGGCTTAGCTCATATAGGATACCCATAAGTAATTGCAGGAAAAGTCTGGTTCCAGTGCTTAAATATTTGATCTTTTTTCTTTAGCAGCAAAAGGGAAAAGTAAATCACATTTGTATCTCAATTAGATTAAATTATAAAAATTATAAACTCACCAGGCATAGAAGTTATGCCACCACAAAGTACAGTATTTTCCAGCAGCTGCCGGTGGTTCTCTGAAGAAACAGTCGAAATGCAGCGAACAAGCTGCTCAACAATGCCGTGTGCCTCTAAACCCAATATTGATGGTTGGAATAAAGCCTCACCAACAGTATATCTTTCTCTTCCAACTTTTATCACCTGGTACCACATTTGAAGCTACGTGAGAAGGCCAATGATGAACAACAATAAACCCAAGAGAAAAGCACAAAACTCAAAACTTCCATTGATTTTTTACTCATCCAAAAGACAACTCCTAATATTGGGAATCCAAAGCCAGGAAAATTTTAAACCAATACCGAACAGAGTACAAAGTCCTCTTGACAATAGGATTCCTAAATTGCAGTAAAACTTGATTTCCAAAATATGACTAAAAGAAAATCCATACTAAAAAACTGAACTGTCCAACAAAAATTAAATCAAAATATTTCTAAATCCAGATCTCCTTGACTGTATAACTTTTCACTTCAAGAGTGAATTATACAGAGATCAAAGTGAACATCAAACATATCTCATAAAAAAACAATCAGTTTTAAAGTATAAAACTTCAAACTTAGGGTACAAAAGCATTTAATATAGGTACTAGACAAAAGCCATGCTCAGACTTTACGCAAGCATTTATATAATCAGAGAAAAGGTTTAATGCATATAAAAAATAAGGAAAAAAACTGAATATCTTACACAATGACCTAGCACAAAACCAACAGTGTTTTGGGTGTTATGGTCCCAATTTGTGGATTGAGACACCAGATGATAAATTAAGCTCGTAAAAGGAAGCTTATACCTTCAAACTCATTAAAGGGAGTTGCGTACCTTAAGACTCATTAGAGAGAGATCTCAATCTCTTAGAATTTCTATTAAACTTTCTGCTTGTTTTATTTATTAATCTTGTGCTCTTTAAATAGAGCTTACATATTATTCAAGTAGAAAAATAGCCTGCACAATAGAAAAACTAAAATTAATATCTAAAATTAAGGACTACTACCACAACTAAAATATTTGCTACATAAAATAATATCTCCTAATTAATGAAATCTCTTAATTAAGATTACTGTTAAAAATAAAATTGCTAATTTTACTATTGGTCTTTGCTTCTGTTGACTCTAATATGATTTCCTACCTTTTGTGTATTGATTTGTTAATTGATTTACTACCTTTTTTAGATTACGTGTAACAATAGGCTAGCAGTATATTCCTATTTAGTCATAGATTTTTCTATATAAAAACCCTTGTATAAAGACTAGTTTTACATAAGTGAGATAAATAAAATTCTCCTTTTCTCCAAAATTCTTCATGGTATCAGAGCCACTGTTGTTTTTTGGAGATTGAGTTTGCTCTCTCTAGCACTAACACTTTTTTTTTTTTTCCTTCTGATGGAAATTTTCATATTTCTGATTGGCCAACTTCCTTCCTGACTTTCTTCACCGCCCAGCCCCAACAACAGCCCATCCCAAGATCGGCCTCCCGCCAGAATTTCACCGGCACCAACCACCACGCGTGACCACACACGCCGCCATTTCAATCCGCGCACAGTTCACGCGCCGGCACGCATGAGCGCATGCAGTCACTCTGATCACCGTATCGACATCAGCCCGCTTCCCACCCTGTGCTCGCCTTTTCCGACGCTGGTCAGCAGTTTTTAGGCCTCTGTTGTATTCCGTTCTCTAGACAGGTTATGTTTCTAAACTTTTGTCGCTGGTATTTTTCAATTCTGCCATTATGTCTGATATTAAGGATTGAGAAACCACATACTATTATCAAGAATCCCTATTCTCAAATAAGAGCTGTTAAACTTGATGGTAGTGGTACATATCTAACTCGGTCCCGTTCCTGTCTACTGTTTATCAAAGCTAGAAAATTACAAGGTTATATTACTAGGGATAAAACAAAGCCACCTGTTACTGACCCTGCTTTTAGCCAATGGGACTCTGATAACTCCTTGGTTATGACTTGGCTTCCAAATTCTATGCATCCTAAGATATCTAGGTAGTATTTGCTCCTTGAGATTGCAGAGAAAATATGGAATGCTGCTCAAATCACCTATTTACGAATGGGAAATGATGCTCGGATTTTTGAATTCCGTAACAAAGTGCATGACACAAAGCAAGGTGAAATGACAATATACAGACCAATTATCTCAAAAATAGAAAGTTCAGCTGCAATTAGTATATAATTATATTTTTAGTAGTTATCTTATTTAGGAGATTTTATTTTATTTAGGAGTTATTTTAGTTATAGCAAATTTTTAGTATTTATTTCCTAATTTAATATTTCCTAATTAGAAAGAAATTTATAATTTCCTATTTAGAAAATAATTCCTATTAGGCTTGTAACCTCTATTTAAAAAGGCTGAATTTTAATTAATAAGACAAGTAAAAAGTTCAAATAAATTCTAAGAGATCGGATTCTCTCCTTAAATCCTAAGGTTCTTGCTCCCTTTGATAAGCTCGAAGATTTTTGGTCCCTTTGATGAGTTTGAAGGCAAGCTGCCTTTGACGAGCTTGATTATTGCTCAAGTGTTTCGATCCACAAATTAGGACCACAACAATTGGTATCAAAGCCACACACCATAGGCAATGCAACCAAAAGTAATGAATTGAAGGCCCTTCTCCAAAAGATAGAAAGCTGTTATTGCAACAAGGGATCTCATATTTGAGTCAAAAATGTAAACAATGGAGCTAGATATCAACCTTCTTAATCTTGATGGTTTTGAGCTTGAGGACAAGCTCTTTCTTCACGGAAAGAGTAATGTTACAGACTAATTATATCAAAAATAAAAAGTTGACCAACTGTAATTAGTATAATTATATTTTTAGCAGTTATTTTATTTAGGAGTTATTTTAATTATGGCAAATTTTTAGTATTTATTTTCCTATTTTAATATTTCCTAATTAGAAAAGAATTTATAATTTCCTATTTAGAAAATAATTCCTATTTTATTAGGCTTGTAACCTCTATTTAAAGAGGCTAAATTTTAATCAATAAAACAAGTTAAAAAAATTCTAAGAGATCAGATTCTCTCTCTAATGACTTCAAAGGTTTTTACTCCCTTTGACGAGCTCGAAGGTTCTTGGTCCCTTTGACGAGCTCGATGGTTCAAACTCCTTTTGATGAGCTTGATTATCGGCCCGGTGTTGCCACCCACAAATTGGGACTACAACGGACAATTTCCGAATATTTTTCTAAGCTGAGTAACTTATGGCAAGAACTAGATTATTATCAAAATTGTCAAGTCAAATGTGCTAGACACCATGAAATTTCAAAAATTACTTAAGCAAGAGCGAGTGTATGATTTTTTTGCTCGCTTAAACCTTGAATTTGATCAATCATGAGTTCAGGTTCTTGGTAGATCTCCTTTCCCATTGCTTGAAGAAGCTCATTCTTATATTTAGCAAGAAGAATCTCACAAAAATGCCATGCTTTATACTGCTCCTATTGAGAAATCAGGATTGTTTGTCAGTATTTCTCCCGAGCAGTTGAAGGATTACCACATCTAATAAAGATAATTTGCACAGTGACTATTGTGGGAAGCCCAAACACACTACAGACACTTGGTAGAAATTGCATGGGAGACGCACAAGAGGTCATGGAGGGAAACGAGTTAATTCAACAAAAGCTCAAGCAAATATGTCCAAGACAATAACATCCAATTCAGTTGAAAGTCTATCTTCTAATGAAATTCAGCATTTCAAGCGTCTTCTATCTCATCTTGACTCTTCCTCTAGTGCTCAATCCAAATTTGTCAAGTCAGGTAATACTTTTGCTCCCCTTGACTCATGGATTATTGATTCTAGTGCGAATAGACGCATGACCAACTCTTCTAAAGGCTTTTTTAACTACTCTCCATGTCTAAAACAGATAGTGTTAGGGTAGTTGATGGGTCTCTTACCCCTATTTTTGGAACAAGTTCTATTGTTTGTACTCCTAATATTAAGCTATCTTTTGTTCTTCATGTTCCTAACTTTTCTGTCAATCTTTTATCAGTCAGTGCTATCACTAAATCTCTCATTTTCCTGATCATTGTTTTTTTTATGACCTTCACACAAAGAGGATTGAGTGGTATAGTGCATGATGGCTTATACATGATGGAAGGACGAAGAGGATCAATTCAAGCTCTTTTTGGAGGATACGAGGATGTCAATTGGTAAATAACACAGTGGCATAGGCGGTTAGGGCATCCATCTTTTTATGTCTTGGAAAAATTATACCCTAGTTTGTTCTTAAGAACTCAATTTGATTCTTTATCTTGCGATGCTTGTGAGTATGCTAAACATACTAGAAACTCTTCTCATTTAAGTAATAATAAAAGCACTACTCCTTTTATAACTGTTCATTCTAATGTTTAACGGCCTATTCGGATGTTGTCTTTGTCTGAAAGTAGGCGGTTTGTTACTTTCATTGATTGTTGCACCAAAATGACTTAGGTATATTTACTAAAATCAAAGAATGATGTTTTTTCATGCTTTCAGTCCTTTCATAAGATGGTCTACAATCAATTTGATACTAAGATCAAAGCTTTTCACACTAACAATGGCACAGAATACATGGACAATAGGTTTAATGTGTATTTAGAATCTCATGGAATTATTCATCAAACTAGTTGTCCTTATACTAGTGCTCAAAATGGGATAGCTGAGAGGAAAAATAGACGTCTATTAAAAGTTGCCACATCTCTTATGCTTACATTGAATCTTCCAAAGTCCTACTGGGGAGATGAAATTCTTGTCGCAGCTTATCTCATCAATAGGATACCCCTCAAAACCCTAAACTTTAAGAGTCCTTTGGAAATCTTAAGAGGGAAAACTGAATATATTGTTCCCCTTAAAGCGTTTGGGTATGTTTGCTTTGTCCATAATAAACATGTCGAGAAACTAGATCTGATGGCCATTAGATGTGTGTTGGATATTCTCCTACTCAGGAACGATACAAGTGTTATCATCCTCCATCTAGAAAGTATTATATTAGTATGGATATTACTTATCAAGAATTTGAACCTTACTTTCAACCTACCCCATCACTTCTTTAGGGGGAGAATAATGCAAGACAAGTGATGTCTAGTTTTGTAACTCTTAATAATCTTACTCCACGAGAGACTTCTGTTGAAGAGAAGGTTCAAGATGAAAATGTTAAAATGTTTAGGGGGAGACGAATGTTAATGTTCAAGGGGAAGACGACATTTAGATAAACCTAATTTGTTGAGATATTCGAGAAAAAACAAGACAAAAAAAGCTATTATGCAACCCACACTACAAGACTCCTCTTCATTTGGTGAGTTATCTTCTGATTCTGTTCATAACTTTGATTTACCCATTGCTCAAATAAAAGGGGTTAGGTCATATACCAAACATTCAATCTCTAACTATGTTTCTTATAATCCCTTGGCTCTCACCTATTGAGCTTTTGCCTTGTCCTTTTCCTCTATGTCTATTCCACAAGATTGGAGAGAAGCTCTCAAAGATCCCAATTGGAAAGAAGCCACGGTAAAGAAGGGCCTTCTTTGCGAGCTAACCTTTTGTAAAGAAGGGCCTTCTTTGAGAGCTAACCTTTTGTAAACACATCAGCTAATTGTTTATTTGAAGTCACATGAAATAAGCTCAAGACACCTCCTTTTAATTTTTCTTTGATGAAGTGCCAGCCAATTTTAATGTGCTTTATTTGGTCATGTTGAGCTAGATTATAAGCTATTCTAATGGTAGCCTTGTTATCAAAATACAAGGGAAGTTTATGTTCTTTAGATAGTACCAATTCCTCTAGTATATAGCTAGCCTATTATTACACATAATCTAAAAAGG